>JAJMAH010000106.1:50302-75431 GCA_030564925.1 Geotrichum aggregatum | reverse complement strand
AACTGTTTTGATCAGGTCCGGGCCTGGTGCTTTGTTAGGCGCCTGGTCTTCAATAGCTTGCTTGATTTCCCTCTGCCTTAATCTTGGCCAATTCTGATCAGTGGTCACCCTAATAGTGCGCCTAGTGGAGCTAGGGGCGGGCGGAAATAGTTCCGTATAAAAGGTGTCGACTGTGTCAGAAAAGGTGCTGGTTGGTTGCTCCTTTTCTTCATAATAGGCATCCAGCTAGCTTGGGATTCTCTCAGTTCTTTCTCGTTTGACCATGGTGCTGCAACAGTAGGTAGCAGCCGCTCTTCATCAAGTAGTTTCACTTTTGTCAAGCAGTCCTTGATGCTTCCTGTAAATTTTATCTCCACAACGCTATTTTCGATTTAGATGAAAACATACTGGTACAAGTCACGTTGCTTACACATTTAAGTGAGATCCAGTGGCCTAATGGTAAGGTACTACTTTCCGGTCAGGAGAACAGTAGCGATTGCGGGTTCGAGTCCCGTCTGGATCTTTATTTTGTCTTTCAAATTTTTCTTTTTTCTTTCGTTATGGATGCCTGATTGGAGCTTCCATTATCGTAAAATTAACAGCCGGTCTTGGAAGATTTCATAGGGTTTGTCTATGAGGATGAGCTAGTGTTTGATGATCTCTGTCTTTTATAGACTTGCAGTACTCACTGACTGACCTGCTTAGTAGGTCAATAAGCCAACGTACTCCAAGTTGACAACAATTGCAAAGCTTACATCTTGTGTTTTTCTACAAAGCATTTCAGAATGGTATTTTCATGACCATAATCATTTTGTTTGCCTGTGTTGAATGAAGCATTCTTCGCGCTCGTATGGTTTGACAAGACCATTAGTCCCAATTTTTATTCCTCCCACCTCCCACTTCGTATAGCCGCCATACATCAACGCGTAACTAGCACTCGGGCTAGAAAACTGGATATGCTGCTTGTTTGTTACCTGAATTGAACAAAAGGAGACGCTCGTGGTATGTCCATAACCTTAAATAACACAATCAGTTCATTATGGCGCCCAACCACCGTCGCTCGCCATCTTTTCCACAAGATCTCTCTGTATGTCTGGACAGTAAGATTGGCGAATGCATCTAACCTCCTCTGGATAGTTTGAGTCCCCTTTGACATGGCCTGGAGGAAAGAAAGAAGTTGTGATTCCTCAACCAGCGTCAAAGAAAGAATTAACTCTTGCCAGCTCTCTGACTGAGAGCTCTCAGTATCGCACCGAGCTCATTGATAAAATAGTTAGCCTACTAGAGTATCTTCCCTCAGAAGAAATCAACTTAGGCCTTCTAAACAATGTTAAAGGCAGCCTATCGGAGTTTTGCCTTCATCTACAAGATCTTCAACGCGAAGCAGCTGATAACGAAAGCCCAAACGAGCTTGCAATTTCAGCAAACCTATTAATACCTCCGATACCTCGTCTCAAACGCCCACCTCGAAAACAAAAATTGATACGATCAAGTTGCGATGATGTGGGCCCTAACAGCATTGCCGACGAAAGTCATATACTGGATGAAAGCTCAGATTCTTTGAAGACTTCTATGCTCGTGGGGAAAAAATCGAGCTTCATCGACTCTGCAGATTTTGAAGGACAACTTTATACAGACATAACTTCTGCCAACTCGGAGGAATTACACGCGTTACTTGCTTACCACGAATGCTACAAGATGCAGATTCAAAATGCGGGCAAGTTACTTGAATTTCTTTCATCGTCGGATCCTAAATATCCCACTGTCATTGCAACGCAACTCCGAGAAATGATCACCCGCATGGAGTCTCATAAAGCTCAGTTTTCACATAAATTGCAAAATCATGAACGTCTGCTCAATTGCTTGGTACCCTTAATCGAGCAGGCAAACTCATTTTTAGGAGAGGTACTGGAATATGAAGTTGCCAGTCAGTTTGGCCTGAAAGACCCACGCGCCGTTGGCGTTCATTTTTCTGATCCGAGTTTGTCAACTCCGGCTCATAGCATCATTCCCAGGACTCCTCTATCTCTTTACAGGTCAGGAACGCCTTGCCAAGAGTCTTTAGAAGCCCGGGTGGACAGAGATTCATCTTTTTCGAAATCAGAGGAAAAGAAATATAGTATCACTACTCGAAACATCAAAACGCAGCCCCCATCGACGAAGAAGCAACCAAAACACAGTAAACCTAAGCTCGATAAAGTTCAGCCATCAAACAAAAGATTTTTACGTAGCTCAAAAACTTTTGAAGAACCTGTGATTACTTATGTGAAGACCAATGCTGATATACAGAATGCTTCAAACAACCTTCCAGGCTTGGATTCAAAGCACGAAAGTTCAATAACGACAGGTTCTGCTCCTCCTAATGCCCTTCCAGCCTTGTCTCAACCCACGCTAGACATAGAAGCACTTATAGAAGCTAATCAGGAACCTGTGGAACCTGCAAACGACGAGGAATTTGCGCAGGAAGATCTTCAGGATCTCGAAATGCAGCCTACAGTACCGAATGAACTCTCGCATAATATAGACGACACATACCAAGAGGCCATCCAACCAGCTGCCGTTGAACCTAGTGTGCAAGAGCCTACTTCGTTGCCCCATATTTCCGATCCTTCATATGATGTATGGAATGACGTAGCAGGAAGGGAAGAGCTATATGCGCCAGATGATGAGCTTGATGCTGATTGGAAACCTGCAACAAACAGAAATCTCTCTAGTAAACCTAGAAAGCGCCTCGATAAGAAAGCTATGGACAAAATGTTTTCTGACATTAAATTGGTGGAGCCGGTTAAGTTTTTGAACGATGAAATAAAAAAATCACCCGAGTTGGAACCAAAAACGAGCTCAAGATCTAAGTTGAAACTTAGTAAAAGTGAAGACGAAGATGAAGACATGCATTCGGACGAAATCAAAATAACCAGTCAGAAGCCTTCCTCTAAAAAGCCTCTAGGCCCGAATTTACAGAGGCCAAAACGAACTTTAAGAACGGAGCCTCCAAAACAAAAATATAAGGTATACTTTGGATCTTATATGAAAAGAGATCTGGAAAGATTTCAGGCTGCACACAGTAGCGATCCGACATTTATGGAAGATTTCTTACCGCCAAACCTGTCTTTAAAAAACAAAAATGACAACAACACGCATGTTTCCAGCTTTACTGATCTGGTGAAGAAAAACGATCAAACTTCCAAGCCGCCTGCGAAAAGGAAGCGGGCGAGTAAAGAAGCATCAGTATCGATAACGCTAAATCGGCAACAGCTAGAGAAACCGAATGTTCCATGTGGCGATAAAAGAAGCAGCAGTCAGATAGAGGCCAGCGACCTAAATCAAGACCAAACTATCTCCACAAATCATTGCAATATTGATCTAATGAAAGACACTGCTGCGTCAAGTAAAGATCCAGATCTAGAGGTAAGTGTTACACGTAACCGAGGCGTGCCACCAAAAATCAGGCGCAAATCGGTCAGGGAAATGCTGGAGCAGCAAACTAAGAATTTTGCGGATCGCCCTGATGTTGGTGAGGATTCTTCTGCTAGGCAAGGCTAAGCTGAACTATATCGCACCTAGACATTCACGAAAATAGCCTATTTACTCAAATCATCAAACCGCAACAAAGCGCTTTATTGAGTATCTATATACATTAACTACTAATAGACTGATTCTTCATCAGTCAATCACACTAAGCCATTCATTATGTTTTCTATGCAAGTCCTCCATGAGATGTAGACCTCCAGTACCAAGATAGAGTCACAGCAATAGCACTTATTCCGGCAGCCACTGCCAGCATAGGCATGAGGTTGCTCTCTTCTTCTTCAGTATCAAATCTTGGAGTCGCAGTTCCAGGAAGCAAGGCAGCTTCAGCAAGTTGTACAAACAGTTCGTTGAGAGCAGTTGGCCATTGTACAGACACATGCAGTGGAGATGCCATATTCAAGTCTCGGGTATAAACGTCCGGCTGCACAGAGCTGCGTTGCTGCTGACGATCCAGATCAGCCTTCAAAGCTACATACACAGCAGGAAGCTTTTCGAGCATTGGATAACTTTTGCAAAGGTCTACCAGGTAGGCAAAACTTTCGGGGTCAGCTGAATCGTAGACGAAGCAGAGCACATCACATCCGTCTAAGCGAGACTGATTTTCAAGAACTGCAGGTTCTAGCTCACCAAGCTCCTCCAAAATTAGATAGCACTGTTTGCCTCCATGCATTTCCACACTGTTGACACATGTAAAGGGCTTGATAGTAGGTGAGTATGTCTCTGTGAACGGGCGATTAAGAAATGCTGTTAAGAGAGAAGTCTTGCCGCTACCGCGGCTACCAACCACATAACAATTGAACACGTTACGGTCTACCACGGAGTTGCGGTATGATCGTGTTGACGGGTTACGCTGTTTGCGGGCTTTGGTAACCCTGAGCGCATCCGTAATCTTACGCATTGCCTGCTGCTGACTTTCAAATCCCAACAATGCAAGATATTCCATGGTTGTTTTGTAGTCTAAGTATGTTGTCATGCTCCACTGAGCGAGCCAGCCTTGTAAAGTAATGTTGCCAGATTCGTCTCGCACAGTTGTTTGAGGAAAGTTGAATTCCTGCCAAAGCCTTGGAATACCTGGCGTAGGCTTGAAGAGAGAATCTAATTCAAACTGATTCAAGCCACCATCATTGTCTTTGTCGAAAAGCAGGAACAGATCTACAAAAAACCTGTATCCTTCTGGGCTCAACTCGACACTAGAATTGACTGGCACGTCTAGCTTTGGGTAAAGAAATTTGTTCTCCAGAGACAGGGAGTCAGTGTAATGGAAACTGCGCAAAATCCCCCATGTGGTTTCATGACGTCCTTTTTCAGCGTAAATTTTATTAAGAAGAATAAAGCCTTTTTCTGATATTCCCTCACTACTAACTGCAATTGGTGACAGCTCCATAAGAGCGTCTTTGATGTGAACAAGATCAGTTGGATCAACAGGCCTTTTGAAACATTTTTTCTGAAGCTCGTTAAAGTCGGCGTCGCTCAAATAACCGTCTTGATCCGAATCTGACAAAACTGCGCCGGGTTAGCTAAAATTCCGAAAAATCTAGCTGGAGACGACTTACAAAAGATTCTCTGTAATGCTGCAACTGCAGCTTGCTTCAAACAACCTTCTTTTGAGTCAAACAAAGGCGTAATGGGATGAGTGACTGCTCTTTGACAGAGATAAAATGCTTGATTCACATTGTACTGCTGTTGAGCACTACACCTTATACAAGATTGGATCTCTTTGAACTCTTTCATTATGGGTATCATTTCATCTGCAATAACTGATTTCGCCTCTTCAGCAGGAACTAGGTCACACTTGTTAGAGCTCAAAACAACGGGAAGCTAGATATTGTTAATATTATACAGTGTACCACTTGTAAGCAATCTTACATTGACCCCCATAGACCTGAAGAACGGCATCCAAAACAACGATACTCGCTCACAGGTGTAATGACCCGAGTAAACTAGCCAAATTACATTTGCTCTTTTGATTTCTTGCTGAAGAGTCGCCCTTTCCATGGGATCCGCTGATGTATCCACAATAATGGTAGAGTTCGGAATATCTGGAAATGACGAGAACTCTCTTGGTATCGTTATTGGTGGCAGGACTGACTGGATGTTGGGTACAAACACATCCTTAACAAGAGAGGTAATCAGGCTATAATTGAGATAAACAAAAAATAGAATGTTATCATGTTAGAGCACAATTTAAAAAACAGGACCTGATGTTCATCCGATGAAGGATTCAGGCGTCAGCATACCTGGATTTTCCAACACCTATAACGACATTAAAGTTAACAAAAAGCCAATGAGATCACATAAAAAACACTCACCGTCATCGCCACAAACAACTATCCGAATAGCATCATTTGTCATTTCAACTGATTTGCTTCTTCCTGACGGTTGATAAGTTGGATATGCCAACGGAGACACAAATGAATGGAGGTACTTTGTAAGTAGGGATAGGGTTAGAAGCAAGGCTGACAACAGGCTTAAGTTCATGATCATAATCGCAATCTAACTGAAATGTACCTGACGTCGAGTAGATATGAAGTCGGCGAGCCTGAGAAACATGAGATGAAAGAGCCCTGCCCAGCATAATATGCCCATATGTGCTGTCAACTTAGCAACTGCGTGGCTATTTCCATTGGAAAAACGTCTAGGATTGTGTGATCATTAGGCATCCTGACCAGACTTCGGCGATGTGTAAAGTGTAGAAGCAGAGATTTTTTCTGCAACACAATCAGAAACTGTTGATTTATACTTGAGGTAGGATCCCAGTAAGCACTGTTTTTAAATAGTCTTAAGCTATCGGTGGCTTGTGAGTTGTGAGGTCTACCCAGCCCCATTGGTAGGTAGAGGATTAAATGCTGCAGAAATCATGAAGCTGGTTTAGTTCATCCCACGAAACTCTGAGAAAAATTCAATTAGATGCGCCAACACAACTGACTTGTAATGGTCATGAACTCCACGAAAGCTACATGTCTGCTCCTTTTTTTTTACCTTCTTACCACGCCTTTAGCCTTTAACAAGCTATAATACCTACCTCACTTTACCAATTTATCTGACTTCCTAGAGCAATATCTTTAGCTGCCTGTTTTATCTTCCCACCTTTAGTCCTGCCTTCTCCCAGCTCCAACATTACCACCACAACCTTACGACTCACGAAGGCAGTATGAGGGCTTTTGCAACCCGCGAAGAAACTCTAGTCATTGCCGTTACGGATAACCAACTGAGAAGCGTTTCCCAAGAGCCTCTTCTGTTAGGAGAGTCCGCAGCCCCCAATTCTCCTTCCCAAGTGTCGTTCGATCTAGTCGAGGAAAGTCCAATTAACCAAGCGTTTGGTATCTACAGTTCAGACAATAGTAGTTCGGATACTATTCCTGAGGCCAACAGCGACTCTAACGAAAGCGCATTTCCACTCATCGCCTTAATAAAGCCTGGCGCTCATAAGCGAGATCAAAACGCAGAGGGCGACCAACATGTCTTCCAGATCAACGTTGAGGATACGGTAGAGGATCTTGAACTCGCCTCGAACTTCAGAATCATACATACGCCTCCATCTCAAAGACCGTCAACAGCGATTGAACTCAGTTCAAAGCGACGGCTCTCTGGTAGAGCAGCACAAAATCGACGAGCAAAAACAGAATCAGAAGCTCTATCTTCACCTTGTTCCTCGAGGGCTCAGAATGCTGATCGGACGAGAAGCGACTCTGCTTATTTGATTACCCCCTACGGTGCTATTTCCTCTGCAGTGCACATTGAAGGGCGAGATCTGTCGCAAGCGTCTTCTTCCATCCAATTTTCTTCCATAGATTCCCCTTCACCACTTTCTTTTCCTACTTCCCACTTGCCAGTTGAACGGGATGATCTTGGCTGCAAGATTGATGATATTGCACCTTGCAATGAAAACACCGATAATCAGAAGCCTCGCCTGAAGAGAAGATCCAGGGCAATCTCTGACACTGGATTGCCGCAATACAAACGGCCCAAACATGCGCAAGCAAAAAGACCAGCAACTGCAACGGATACCATTATAATAACATCTTCGCCTTATGAGTCTGAAGAAGAAAACATACTAGTTAGTAAAGGGTCTGATGCCAACCTGCCCTCATCCCCCCCTGACCTCTTCACATATCTGAATAGCTTGGCAAACCAACAGCAAGATTTAGACGATGCAACTTACCAACTCCGTCACGAGCTTTCGCTTACAGAAACAAGAGAAGAAGGCCTTGATGCTTCAAACCAATCGGGCCTTGTATCTCACTTGAGCGAGGAAGCGGGGAAGACTCCAGACGTGCATATATTGCCTCAAGTACTGACAGATGCGATTTCCGAAGAGAGTTATCATAGAACGTCTGATACCAGCTTGGAGCAGAATTCAGTGATTCCGGACGCTCAAGCCGACCAGAAGCCAAGTTTAACAGCCGTTTTAGAAGACAGTTCCGTTCCTAAATTGTGTAATGAAGAACATGACCTGGAAAAAAATTTCAGTACACTCGAATCAGGAGCCAGCACTAGTACAATGCTTCTGGGCTATGAAACGTATCTGAGCCCGAGTCAAGCAGCTGAGTCAGTGGACACCTCTGTTTCTGAGTCGTGCAATAATGACGAGGATTTGGAAAAATATTCTAGTGCTGCTGGATCAAAAACAGACAGACCTACAGCGGTATATAAAGCTAGTGAAATTGAGCTTTCCGCCTCGATAGAAAAGACCCAAACTGTCATTACAGAAGAGATTCTTTTTGCCGCAATTAGCAGCCACACGGTCTCAAATGGGTTGTCCAATTCTGAGATCCAAGAGGCTTCAGAAATCTTTCCAAGTCTACTTCCCAACACCAGCTCACCGTCATTTTTGAGTCCTTCGGAGGTCGTCAAGACACGGGGCTCTAAAAAGCGAAGTGGGCCTGCTATCCGAGTGGGCTTATCAAAGTTTGCCAGAGTAGAGTCTCTCCACGGTTACCTTGGAAAGAGAAAGGCATGATCACCGGAGCTTATTTATTTTCACGTTTATATGAGGGTTTTATATTAGTTTTTGTTATTTTTTGCTTGGTTATATCATGAGGGTTGTCTTTATATTCTATTTCTTTGTAAACGCCCATTCGATGTTGGTGATAGACACCTCTGCGCCAGCCTTGTCGTCGTAATCGTACCACTCATTGTCTTCGAGGTCGACCTCCTCGAACTTGGAGTTGGACTCCTCCCCAACGCATTGAAATTTGCCGTCGGCCTTGAAAGCGACAAAATCAATTCCTCTTGAGTCAATGTCCAGTAGCCGGACGGGTTTTCCAGAGTTTTCAGTGTCATAGGATAGTTTCGTTCTGGCCATATTCACCGAAGATCGCTTGCCACAGACACCGCATTTGAACACAAAATTAGCCTCGCCCCTACTTCCAGGCATGTCGTGCAGTTCATATAGGTTGATTGTGATGTCGTTTGGGTGTATCTCGTGGCACTGCACGCACTTTATGGTGAATGTGTAAAGAAAAGGATCCTCCACTTCGTCAGTAAATCGGACGTTAGTAACTCCTTCTAGATCTGCCTTGAGCGTAAGTCCAATCATTTTGCTTCGGTTGTATAGCTGCTGAAAGACTCGATGAAGAGTTTGATGGAGTTTTGGTAGATTTTGATTTTGATTTTGATTTTTCAAATTGTCTTTTACCCTCTCACCTCACCACTTAAGCGAACCAGTCAAGAGAGTTGGATGAAATCTGATCAGATTTTGTCAACGGCACAATAATGCAAAGTATCCATGTAGCCCGGCGTCAGATACCGAGGCAAAGGCAAGGCTTGAGCCGTCTGCTTGTCTCTCAAATATGCCAAATGTCAGCTGCTTCGATCCCGTCGGCCGAACTTCAGATGAACCTTCTACTGCATGGTAAATCAACTAATTCTGAGCTTCAGCCTCGAAATATCCTCTCACAATGTGTATCCGAAAAAGACTTGCAACAGAGTATTGGTCCTCGCTTGCACCGCAACGTCAAGTTAGAAGCCGCTGTGAGAATGTTAGCAGATAACTTGATCGTTTATGAGTCTATGGATCAGGTTTTCAACAAGCGACGTCTGGAACTCCTGGGTCATCGCGAATTAGATGAAGACCAAGAGTCCAAGAAGTACCCACAGAACTTTGATATCTCCAGATTGAATGAATACACCGTGATGGGAATCAATGAACCTCTTCTTTTCTCTCTAGATGCTGACACTCTTGACCGCGCACACGACCACATGTGCAAGTACTATAATATCATGAGCTCAAAATCATACTCAAAATATCTGAATGAAGTGCTACCGTTATCATATAGCGGGCCTCGGCTGGCACCATTCAGTCAGAAACATAACTACGACGCTAAATGGAAAGGCCCTTATTATAGCATGTATGTACAAGAACGACAGACAGCAACTATCGCCATGAATAAAAAGCTTGTCCATCATCTCCAGAATAATTTTTTTATCCAAGGGCAGAGCTACAACTCTCTTTACAACCCACAGCCAAACTTTCTATCTGGTGTCGCTGAGATACTGATGACAAGCAAAGCATTACCGGATCTCAAGACATTTAACATTTTGATAAGGCAGTTCAACTTATATAGGCTACCAGTCGTAGCACGAATGACACTAGATGCGCTATTGCTTTCAGAACTTCCAATGAATAACATGATTTACGTGACAGCGTTACACCTGACGATATCGACAGGCGACAAAGAAGGCTTCATGCAACTGGCAAGAATATTCGATTTCAACTCTATTACAATTGCTGACGGGTCTGAATCGCCGCTCGATGACAAGTTTTGGGACAGGTTTCATCCGATAAAGATGTCTTCGTACCGGAACCATGACTGGGTTGTTCCTCAGCCTGAAGACGAAGCGCTGCGGAACAGGTTTTTCTCATCACCTAATGACAAAGAGAGTGGAACTTCAAAGCCAGGACGACAAGGAATGCATTCAATCAAAGTTTACACGACCCTCATATCGGGGATGGTTAGATTTGGGTGGCATTGGTGGATCGATGTGGCTATCCGCAAATTGGCAGCCGAGGGGTTTCCTCTAACACTGGAAGTTTTGACGCTAAATATGGATGCCGCGCGATCAACGAAAGATGCTGCAAAAGCTCGATGGACTTGGGGAGAAATTCTGAGACTCCCTTTACCTGTCCCGTCTCAGCTCTCCACGCATGGCAGATTTGCTTCTGGCAGTGAACGCCAATATGAGTACTATGCACAGGATAAAGATAAGAATGGTTTTGCACATCGCTCAACGCCGTTTGACCGCGAAGCTTATCTTTCATGCAAAAAAGCTGCTATTGCTGTTAACGACATGACGTTGTTGATGCAGATTGAGGACTACTACCGAAAGTTTCAGCTTCATCAAGTCCAACTTCAAAGGGAATTACATGAACAGGCAGATCCTGAACATAGCAGGCCATTCAAACTGTCCTTTTTTCAGTCTTCTTCAATGGTGGTGCCACTAAAACGGAAAGAGCGAGAAAAGGCTAAAACACAAGTCCAACTGCACCAAGAGCAGGAACATCAACAGGGACAACAAAATCAACCAAACATGTCCCACAACTCATCATCACCCGCAAATTCGATCCCAAGCATAACCCCAATATCACCCCATTCTCCACTCGTTCGGCTGGGAATTCCTCCCGCGGTCAAGAATATAACTAAAGTCATGTTTGGGGGTGCGTTGGACTGGAATCCGCAGCTGGCGGGTGGAGGCTCAGAAGGCGGCATCCATCAGCGGTCTTTTGCTGTTAATAATTTGCAGCATGATGTAACGAGGAAGGAGTTGCAATCGGTACAGAATACAACTTCTTCCGCTGCTACTTCTTTCGAGGCAGAACCGGCTCAGAAGCAACACAGATTTCGGTCCGTCACTAATGGAACCACATCTTTCTCTCCAAATTCCTCGAACCCTTCATATATTTCAAGGTCGTCAACGCTGTCAAATAGTGCCGAGTCTGGTGTGCGCAAATCGCGACCGCAATCGTCAAGAATGGTTTACGAAAAAAACGCGTACAATAGTGCGGGTACTCTAAGAGAGTTGAAAACTTGGTACGAGGATTTATGAGCTCATTCTCAATATCTAGAATCTACAACAGCTCTCTCTGCAAATATTGATTTTAAATAAGGATAGCGTTATCCCTGTGTGTACTGATCCATGTAAAACTACCTAGACTACCATACAGTATAGATTATGGTAAAATTTATAATGACTAATTAGTAGTTTACGCTCTTCTATACTTTGAGAGTTTGTTTCTAAATAGATATAGACTACAATTATGCTATACGAAGTACTACTATTCTAATTAGAGAGAGACACATAATACAGACAGGCTCGATATGATATTGATAAAAAACAATTGGGAGATGTATATCGAAATGGAATAGAAAGATGATGAAAGCAGAGGCAGTGAAGTGAGCAGAGGGAGGAAGACGAGCTTGTAGAAAGATGAAGAAATAAGCTTAAGCAGATGAAAAGAAATGTTTCGCAATTTGTACAATTGATATGAGCGCATGCAACGCTCAAGCTTTTGCATTTATGTACTGCATAAATTAGATTCCAAGTGTGACAAAAATAACTCCACAGACGTCGACAGCAATCAGGCCTATACCCGAGTATACAATAAGTTTCGTCACGACCTCTACATCATACCTTACTCTTGGAATGATAATTTGTGACATGAGTTCATCTTCCTGTACCTCTTGCGCGCAGGTAGAGTGGCTGTTTAGTTCTGATTTGGGATTATACCAGCTGTGTTGTTGTTGCTCTTGTTGTTCTACGTGTTGTTGTTGATACTGGTTATTATAGCTGTCCTGTTGACCATAGCTATAATAATCGTCAGACACACCTCGAGCCATATGAGAAGAGGGGATCATGTATGAAGATGAAGAAAGTCCAACCCCCACGTTCTTCTCTTCCGTGGCATGGCTGGGTTTGCGGTGATTCATGGCGGCTGCTGCCTTTTGTTTCTGGTACTCCCGGTAAGCAATGCTCTCATATACATCCGCAGTGGATTGAGGGCCTACTGAGTCCCCACGAGCACGGCCGACCTTCGTGAACAAAGACGTGATATTTTCAGGTTCAAAAAGTGTCGTGTCTGGCAACGAAGACGGCACGTCTTCATACTGAGATGCAGGCATGAAGAATCGGCGTGGCATAGATACACCTCCCTTTTCTAGATACCGAAACAATGGGGGAAGAGCTTCATGGAGAGCGCGCTTGATAATGGGCCGCCATATAAAAATTAAGATGCTACCTATGAAGAATCGCAGAATCGTTCCAATAATGCCAACCCGTGAGATGTCAAACGGTATTGATGTGATGTTGGCAGGAAAAGAAGTGAACCCCGAGTTTGTGAAATGCCATTCGCCAACAACACAGCCAGCAACCACTCCTAGGAACGCAACTCCATCATCAAAACATGGACAGTCGTCTACAGGTTCTGGATGAATGCGTACTAGTGCGATCACAATAGGTATAATCCACAATGCTTTATAGGTAGAGGATAACACAATGTCATCCATGGCATTACCGTACAAGTATCTTGTCCACCATAATCCACCACCAATAACTGCACCACCAATGACATCCAAGAACCCGTGCATACCACAGTAGATTCGGCCAAAGACAAGTGTGAATACGTAGAAAACATTCAGTGCATGCATGAAATGGTAGTTTGTTGCAGAGGCAAATGTATCCTTCGAATTGATCAGGGATTGAGCTATTAGCAGCGAGACAGATATGGCATTGGCTGTATGTGTGGACGGAAATCCATACTCTAACGCTGCTGTTCCAGACATCGTCAGGCGATGTAGCGGCGGAGACAAGGGTCGTGGTAGACACAGCAGATCTTTGATGAAGTTCGTTATGTAGACGCCAAACGCCAAGACAAACACAAGGCCTCTGCCAAATTTGGAGTGACCATACCAGAAAGCGATAGGAAGCATCACCACGTAACAGGTATGCGTGCCCAAATTGGCAGTCAGGGCAAAGAAAATGTCCAGAAAAGGATTTCTCAACTTTCTTTGGATTGCAGCCAGGATGGGAGTTTCCCATCGCACGATAGGGAGAATAGCATTACGCCATCGGTTTCTAAAGGGTGGTAGTCGCGATTTGTAGTGATCCAGAGGCCTGTTGCCAGCATCTTGGTCCTGGTTGAAAGGTTTTTCGTAGGCGCCTATTAAAGATCGGAAGGAAGAAGATCTAGATATGGATGAGGGGGGAGAGTCAGTATCTTTTGTTGTAGAAAGGGATGTAATGGTAGAGGTTGAAGAAAAGGAGGACCCAGCCGAGTTGTGTGATGAGGTTGAAAGGTCATAAATTGAGCGGGTGTTTGTTGGAGTCGCAGGCTCAGTGAATATATCATCCATCGTGCGCTCTTTGTCTGACGCATAGCAAGCGTTGAGATCTGTCGATGTGGAGATGCGTGGAAGGTGCCGACAGTCGTGTCCAGACATTTCCGAGCTGTGACAATGAGACTGGCAATGCGAGGCAGCCGTTGAGGTCATGGAGACGATGCTGGATATAATGTTGTGAAAAGGGGTTGAGTGGTGCTGGGTGGTGTTGTTTTTCTTGGATGCTTTGGCAGCCTGGGATTGGGCAGCGGCTACCGCAGCAGCTATGGCTGGCACCGGAGCAGAGGGCGAAAGACTCGAGACGCTGGAATAGGAGGCAGACGTCGATAGTGATGCTATCTGAGACTGCTCTTCCATCTTCTTTTGGCGTGGCAGTTCTTTTGGATCAAACGGCCTTGGTTCCAATGTTGGAAAAGGAACAACGTCGCTGAACAAAGCAGTCTGGCCTGATAGTGGTAGAGTGGAAGTTCCAGCCATTTGAGAAGGGTCTTCAATATCTGAGTCGCTGCTTAGTATCGATATTCCTGGCGAGAGAAGGCCAGAGGGGAACTCCATCGTAAAAGCCAGCCTTTGTCAACGTTGTCGTGATTGAGCTTTACAGCCTTTAGTCAACGTTGGTGTAGAGTTCAAGGAGCCTAAACAAACGAAGAATCAACAAAACAAGTCAAAACCAGACAGAAGCCAAGCAGAAACAGAGATAAGGCAAGCCTTGATGAAGAAAAACCGCGTGATGTTTGGAGCGAAGACGAGCAAAATTAAGAAAGTGCCGGGTGCTGGTTTGTAATGTTTATGTGGGAGAAGTCTGTTTTGCGTTGTTTTCCTTGGGCTGTGTAGCGTTGCTGATAATATAGCAGAGCACGACGCGGTGAAAGGGTAGTATGACGAGCAGCTGCGTACGGAATAGAAGAAGCCAGAGAACCAGAAGAATCAAAAATATTAAAAGAAGCCTATGAAATCAAAAGAAACGGAAGAAACAAGAAGAATCTAAGAAAAAAGAAGAAAGAAACTGCAAAATTCGCCTGAGGATAAAAAGTCGGGGGTGTCACGTGAGGACATAATTACTTGGAAGAAGCGAGCAGCCAGAGGAACAATCCGACTTTGCTGTGTGCTTTACCATGTGTAATTCAACATGTACGGAATATACGCCGTAGGCAAGAACAAGAAAAAATCATCCGAGGCTATTTTTCCAATCGGGTTCAACGGAAGCGAAATCTTCGAATCCAATAGTTACTCGTTCCGTATAGCTACAGCACGCTTAGGCGGTCAAAAGTTGCAGTAATTTTTGGTGATTTTTAGCCTCTCATGATCAGTAGGCACTTGGCAGAGAGATACGCGTGTCTTAGCTTGGCTACTCTACGAGACTTCTATCTACACTGCAGCTGCAGGTTGCGGACTCTACCCGGTGATGTCTCCAATATCTATTGGATATGGCGCAAGTCATTTGAATCGCTGAGGCATTAAGGTCGCTGAAGTATCGTAGTTTACTTGCTGAAGCTTTGATCTTTTGGTACACAAACGTTCATTTAAAGCCGCCGAACAAACCTTAAGACTTGATACCATAATGGTCTGGCCGCGAACTCGAACTCGCCTCTCGTTCTGCCTTTATTCTCCAACGCTTTTCCGGCTCTGCCGACTCTTGCTACTTTGCTCCGGTACCTGGGCTCCTAACGACCTAGCTTTGCCTTTTCGAGGCTACTCCTATGCTTGCTTGTCTACCGGCGCAAGCCGTCCAGATCCCGGCCCAGCCGGCTTGCCTAATTTCCGCTAAGGATTACATAATACAAATTAGCATCATTATGTAAGAGCAGGTCCACTGTCTTTCGCACCGTAATGTGGCATCGCTGCCACCAAAACCCTCTCTAAGGCCTTGAACGACTCTCACGCGAATATCACACGAACTCAACATGTCACTGCTAACGCGGTACTTGGCAATTCTTGCCATTGTACTGTTGCATGTTTCGGGATTATTCTATTTTGCTCTGGGCTTTTTTCCAAAAAAAATAGTCCTTCCTGGGCATGCGTCGTTTCAGCCGACGAGCGAAGACCGATTTCCACCACCAGTCTTTGATAAGATGATATTCATGGTGGTAGACGCTATGAGAAGGTAAGTGGAGTGCTACCAAAAGATTCGAAGGCCATTTAGCTAACATGAACTCCAGCGATTTTATGTTCTCGTCGGCCTCGAATATGCCGTTTGTTCATCAGTAAGTCTTGTTACGCGCGCAGCCGTACATTATTGACCCTTTAGCCTGATAAACTCGAACAACGCCATGCCGTTTACCGCCTACTCCTCTCCCCCAACCGTAACTCTTCCACGACTAAAGGGAATTACTACAGGCTCTACACCAAACTTCCTAGATGCAATCCTCAACATAGCAGAGTCCGATACCTCTTCTACACTGACCAACCAGGACAGTTGGATTGCCCAATTCAAAGCACAAAAAAAGCGTATACGCATGTTTGGTGACGACACATGGATCAAACTTTTCCCAAATACATTCGACGAGTTTGACGGAACTGCTAGCTTCTTTGTAGCCGACTTCACTGAAGTCGACAATAATGTAACTCGTCACCTTGATCGCCAAATAGAGCAGCAAGCCGATTGGGACGTGCTTATTCTACACTACCTGGGGCTAGATCATATAGGTCATAAAGGCGGCCCAGAAAGCTCGCACATGCCGAGCAAACAACTGGAAATGGACGGAATTGTCAAGAAATTGTATTCTGCCTGCGTGGAAGACAATCAAAATACTCTAATGGTAGTCCTTGGAGATCATGGAATGAATGAAGCAGGAAATCATGGAGGCTCCTCTGCTGGAGAAACATCTGCAGCTGCCCTTTTTATCTCACCTAAGTTCAACGATCTGGTTGCTAATGATGAAGCGCCTTTGCCAATAAACGAAGATTTCAAGTATTTCAGAAAAATCACTCAGGGAGATTTGGTTCCTACGCTGGCAGCCCTTTTTGATTTTCCTATCCCACTGAATTCTCTAGGCGTGTTTTTGAAAGACCTACTGCCCCTTTGGAATACACCTGCCAATCGAGCAAATGTTCTTCGGCAAAATGCATATCAACTAGCTACTGTTTTAGAATCTTCCTATCCCGGGTTCAAAAACCTCAATGCAGAGAGAGCCATGTTTTGTGAATCTCTAATTGACTTCGACGATGTGTCAGACCTAGAACATCTTAAGTGTCAGTGGTGGCTTCTCCAGGACAGTTTTGAAAGTCCTGATGTGGTTTATGATTTCATGAACAAAGCACAAGATGTGTTGTCTAGAGCTTCCAGTAACTACAAGCAAAGCGAGATGCTAATAGGTTTGACTATGGCCTCTTTTGCTTTCTTGTTTTCCGTGCTTTATACTTGGAAAATCTTGCGATCCGTCAAAATTGTCCGATTTATACTTCTCTTGATAACTATTCTCTACGGCGGGGCCATGTTTGGAAGTAGTCTCGTGGAAGAAGAGCATCACTTGTGGTACTGGGGAGCAACAGGATGGATTGCTTGGTTGTACATATTAACCGCCCGAAAGCGATTTGGCGATGGATTTGACTGGGTGTTTGCCATGATCATGATTCGAATCATTCGAAGCTGGAACCAAACTGGCCAAAAGTATGCTGGAGACCCAGATATTTCATCCTACCTGGCCCAGCCTGACAATGCATACATTCTGTGGACTTTGATTATTGTTTATTATGGTTCGCTATTTGAAAGAATGTGGAAAGGGTCTTATGCTAAGCTCAACCCTTTATTTGGACTTATAGTGAGCTTCACTACTGTCGCTGCTTCTATCGCATTTAAATCTCATATGGCCTTTGAAGCAGGTGAAACTGTTCCAGCCCTGATGCAAAAGCTGACTGGACTTAATCGAGTTATTTCAGATCCTGCAAGACTGGCTGGATTTGCTCGTCTCTCCTTTTTTACGATAGGTGCCGGAATGCTTTATGAATTTTCGAATCTCATTCTTGGCGAAGATGACCCTGCTGCACATGCTCAGAAGAAGCCAATCACTAATATGGTTGTCTTTCTTGAAGCCTTTCTTGTGATGCAAACAAAGTTGTCAAATATTCCTTTATTCATTTTTTTTAACTTCCTACGAAACTTTGTCACAAAAGCTATTAACCGAAGCTTTGTGTACCGATCAAGGAAAGACCTTGACGACAACAAGCAAGAGAAATTCAGCGTTAGGATTATTGCCATCACAACGATTTCAATTCTGATTTTTCAGCATGTAGCATTTTTCGCAATGGGTAATTCCAACTCACTTGCATCTATTGACCTGTCTAATGCCTACAACGGTGTGACGTCATATAATGTGGCTGTTGTTGGCGCCCTCGCTTTCCTTTCCAACTGGGCCGGGCCTTTATTCTGGAGCTGTATGGGACTTTCGATTCTTCTCGAAGATGACTTCAGAGTTTACTTCATCAAGATTCACTCTGCGTACAAGAATTTGAATCCCGAAGTCAGTAGCGAATCGGATAAGCAGCGTTTACTGTCAGAGCTTTGGAGGAAAGAGAAAGTCGCGCTGATCGGACAAAACGTCTTGACTCTCAAAATATTAATTACGCAGGTATTTTTTGGCGGTGCTTTGGCTGGAATCATGGGAGCTTGCATTGTTTTGAAGGACCACTTATTCATTTGGACAGTCTTTTCACCTAAGCTGTTATACACTGCTGCATGGGTCGTTTTGCAGCACTGCATTATCGATGTAGCTCTATGTGTTGCCCTCTCCTTGCTAAGGTTATGAATAAGGCCCCCAAGGCAATCGCCAAACGATAAACAACAATTGCAACTCCTAAATCGTGTACATATTGAGGAGTTTTAAGAAGCGTCTACAACTGAAGCTGTAATGCCAAGTAGGGCCGAAGGAGTCACCAGGCCTGATATGAGCATTATTTTGAAAGGTTTGTGCGGTTCTAATAAGTAGTTGTTCATATAAAATTCAAGGAGCTGTATAGCATTGAATGAAGCCTTCATCATACTGTATGCCCATTAAGCCCTCTGTCGGCACTTCCATGGGCTCAGCTGGAGCTTAATGTTAGTCCTGACATCAGAGGCAAGTAGTGCACGTGATTTGTGCGTCAGAGGATCTGCTCAGCCTATTTTCTGAAGATTTCGAGCCTTCAAGTTTTTAAGCATCTAACTTCTCAGATATTCAATCTCTCTATCCATTATTTCTAGTAGTGACAATTCAATTCTTCTTGACTGATATCTTTTTGGTTTACCTATACTATTGAGAGTCAACAGACACATCTGTTTCCAATTGGACTTTCAAGGTATTGATACACTGACGCACTGAAAACCCCGGCTTTCTCCATTCACATCGCCACCCACAAACGTGCCTATTCTTATCAGTTAACTAAAACGTTCTTATTTATTGACCTTTTACTCTCTCTGTCTTTAAGTCTGTTCTTGAGTCAGAAACTCTTATACTATGGTCACATACCCAGCGCATTCTTCTCCGTCAGCTGCTGCTGGGCCCAGCTCAGCGGCGTCTGGAAGCAACAGCAACAGCAACAGCAATAGCAACAAAGTACAGCTTCTTTTTGCGAAGTCTAAAGTTTATGTCCACCCTAGCTCATCTGCGAAAGACAATATTCCTGGGTTTTTGGCATTAGTTAGACCCAAAGGCGCGGTTGATAAGGACATTCTTCTAGCTTGGATTCCTGAACCGGTAATACGGTCTGAAGACTACAATTCATACGTTAAGGTAGACATTGACCCCGACAATGGCACCACGAAATCTACGACCGAGGTCTACGTCTCTCCTCCACTGTCATCGCTTTCAGCCTATGCATTTTCCATACCACTTCGAAATATTTATTCGCTACAAATTAGGCCCCCGTCTCTGGGCTGGTGGTGGGGGTCCGTGATTACACACACCCGCACAGAGGAAACTCTCCCTGCACTGTTTTTCCACGATTCAGAATCAGAAAGCACGCTTCTTATCCAAAAACAGCAAAACAAGAACTTTGACCCCTTTGGAACCAGCAAGTCGAGCGTGGTGGGCGCCGTTACAGGTGACTTATTTTGGGGAGGTGCACAGTTTCTGTCGGTTCTGGAAAGTTTTGCGTCTTTGGAGCGGTCTACATTGGAAGAGAGTATTATTCTTGTAAACCCTGAGCCAGAAGACCGGCGGTCTTTTTCACCCAAGAATGCAACAATTGCGACTAACAAAGAAGACAAGCTTGCGAAAGCATTCACAGATGCAAAGTGGTCTATTTTGGAAAAGCTGGCCAGTATTACTCGTCTTTCGAGAAGGGCTGCTCAAAATGTGTTGGAACATTCTCCTCCTACTGTTCGCAATCTTTTAAATCAACCCGAGGTCCAGAAAATCGGCGACGACTTTGATTCTGCACGTGTATACCTGGCAAAGTGGGCCATGGGAATTGCAGAGGAGGCTGAAAAATCTCGAAACAGAATAGTTTGGAACGACGGATACAAGGATATCCTCAACTCTTCCGTAGGAGGATTCGAGCTTTTGACTATTGATTTTGACGTTGAACGGCGAAACGAGGTTGGCGCAGCAGAATGGCGCGCCTTTTTTGACCACACTGGTAGACTGGCTATCACAGCGGATGAAGTTGAAGAAAGGATCTTCCACGGCGGAGTAGCACCATCTATTCGAAGCGAAGTATGGCTGTTTTTGCTTGGCGTATATCCTTGGGACACTGATACGGAAGAGCGCAAGTCCATATTATCGGAGAAACGAAACGAGTACTACAGGCTCAAGCGGCGCTGGTGGGAAGACACGGACAGGCAGCAAAACGATGAGTTTTGGAAAGACCAGAAATCACGAATTGAAAAGGACGTTCAGCGAACAGACCGCAATATAGCTTTGTTAGAAGAAGCCGATATTCCGCATCCTGATCCCGACTCCCGGTTTGCAGATGTAGGGACAAACTTGCATTTGGAACAAATGAAGGATATGCTCATAACTTATAACGAGTTTAACGTCAATCTGGGATACGTTCAGGGCATGTCTGACTTGTTGTCGCCACTATACATTGTATTCCAGGATGATGCCATTGCGTTTTGTGCATTTTGCAATTTCATGGTACGGATGGAACGCAACTTTTTGCGAGACCAAAGCGGGATGCGCCAGCAACTGTTGACGCTGGACCAACTTGTTCAGCTCATGCTCCCGGATCTTTACAAACATTTGGAAAAAGCCGACTCGACTAACTTTTTCTTTTTCTTCCGCATGTTGCTTGTATGGTTTAAACGCGAGTTTGAGTGGGATCAGATTCTCCGGCTTTGGGAGGTCCTGTGGACAGACTACTTGTCTTCGCAGTTTGTATTGTTCTTGGCTCTGGCGTTGCTTGACAAACACAAAGATGTTATAATGAGCCATTTGACGGCGTTTGATGAGGTCTTGAAGTACATGAATGACTTGTCGATGAAAATTGATTTGGAAGATGTGCTTGTGAGGGCCGAAGTTTTGTTCAAGCGATTCAAACGGACTGTGGACATGATTGATCGACGTCAATCGGAGGTCATTAATCCGCCGGCAACGGCTATGACCGGGGGAACTTCTGCCACAACAAATGCTTTTTCTGAGAATGACAGCAATGACAAAGGCAAATCTACTGGAGGAGCTTCATCGTCTTCTGGTGAGTCGTCTTCTTCTACAGGATTGCCCAGGATTTCTGATGAACTGCGCTTGCTATTATCGAGAGAAGTTGTTGTTGTAAAAGAAGTGGAGCGACCCCCAAATGCCGGAGGTGGCTAGATATCTCGTCTATAGTGAGCGATTGATTCAGCTGAGCGAGAGAATTCTAAGCAATTGTTGCAAGTATAGGTACGTACATAAAATCATCATTACGACAAAAAAGCTGCTACACGATTGCTAGTGAAAAAGTCCGAAAATACATATGGGTCAAATTTGCGTCATGTCAAAAATTAAATTAAAAAAAGAGAAGGAGGGGATGAAGAATAAGAAAGTAAGAATAAATATCATAAGGGGAAAAAGAGAAGGAAGAAACAGATATCATGAAAGCCGAGATAAGGTATTGGCGTGCGTGTGAGTGTAAAGTAGAGATGAACAAGAAAATTAAAGAGAAGAAGCATTGTGGTCAAAACCAACCTTCTTCGCGCACTTTGTCAAGTGACACTCTTGTCCCTACGGGCCCTGAATACTCTTGACGAACATGTCGAGCGGGAGGGGGCTGACTTGAACCTTGCAAAAACAATGGGTCGGAAGGGATCAGTGGAGATGGCAGTAAGAGTGATCGCTGCTGGTCTTCCATGTACCCTGTCGATAGCGAAGTCACGGAATCAATAGATAATGTCGAGTTAACACTCAGCCGGCTGCGAGCGCGAAGCGACGAAACAGGCAGACTGTAGCGTACAGGGGAGCCAGTGGGATATATATTCCGGTCAGAGCGAAGCGAGTCTATAGACTGCCGATTTGATAGCCTTCCGTCGTCCGAATCCACGCCGTGGAAACTAGATCGCGAGCCAGGGGCGTTCAGTCTTGAAAAGAACAGTCGATGGTTTTTGGCTCCCGATGGTGAGTACTCATCCACAGACGCAGTAGAAATCGAAATGTTGTCTACTGCCATATTGAGAGTGTTCGGCGATCCGATAAACGAAGATCGTTGCAGCGACGACGCTGAAGAAGACGACAGGGCAGGAGGGTTGACCCCCGGTTCATTAGGAATATCAATGCCTATAGGCCGGTCTGGCCGCGAGGGGTAAAACCTTGACTTGGTGTTTGATAAACTAGCTGTGGCTTTAAGAGGAGCATCGGCATGTGCAGTGTGGGTAAAATTAACAGGGCCAGATATCTTAGACTTGTCCAAAGCTGCATTGGGCTGGTAACTGTTACCAAGCTCGGGAACGGCTTTTGCAGGTTTGTGTGATTTGGGTGTCAACAAGTGCAAAAGCTTACTAGCTGTTGATTGTCCTCTGTTAGACTTGGGAGAGTTCGGAAGGGTTCGCAACGAAGACCGGGCAGATAGAGTACGTGCTATTTTTGACGAGGACGAAAGGCGGTTTGGGTTGCTAAATGGCTGGGAATTGGTTGTGAGAGTGGGAGTAGGAGTATTCTTAGTAGAGGGAGCCCGATGTTGCTCCTCCGCTATTGGCGTAGCATAAGGTTGTATCACATTGGAGTCCGTTCCTTTTAAAGGTTCACCGAATTCAGCAGTTGCTGGCAGAATTGGCGAGCCAATATATAAATCAGATTGCGATCCTCTAGGGTTCTTCATTGAAAGGCTCTTTTTCAGCTTGCTCATCATTGCATGCCCTTGAGCATCAGATTCATGGCCGTATCCAATACTTCTTCTGTTGCGGTTCTTAGAATTAGAAGTCGACTGCGCGAGTTCAAAGGAAAATTCGCTGCCGCTGTACCTATTGACGCTAGTAGTGCTCATGTGCTTGAGTCGGTTTATGTTCTTTTTAAACAGGTCTTTCTTGCCCTTGTCATAATCTTCATCATCTTCTTCGAGCCATACATTTTGCATTGGAGGAATGACACTCATGACAGATGAGCGCGTAGACGGGAGAGGCGGGGAGACCATATTTGTGTGAGAGGTATTATGCTGGTTGAAGCCTTTCGGAAGCTTCATGACGTCAACTGTCAGACTGTCCTGCTGAGTTTTCGACGGGCCGTCGTCGTTGTCTAGTGAAATGGTCTGATCTGCTGGTTGCTCAGCGTCACATTTCTTAATTTTGCATGACGCAGAAGACGGATCGTCAACACCATTGATATGTCGAGACATTCCTGCCTGCGACATTGAATGCATTGAAACTTTGTTATTGTTATAGAGGGCATGAAGCGAGCTAGGTTGAGGAGGGCTGTGCCTGGATTTTGGAGCAAATGGAGGGCTAGTATTTTGTGTCGGGGAAGGGTCGATGTCGTTAGGGGAGAAGGGTGCAGTTGGGGTAGAGCCGCTACTGCTCTTACCAAACGCCTGAGACCGTGACTGGGACCTAGACCGAGTAGGCTTGTTGGTCGAAATGGTGGTGCTGTTCACAGAGGGATCGTCTGAAGTCTTGCCTATGCCAGCGGCCAAAGAGCTTGAGGGGATTGTCGAATTATTGAACTGGGAGTGGAAAAAACTATCAGGTCGAGAAATTTTAAGAGCGGGTGATGGCGTTCGTTTATTAGTTCGAGGAAGGTTTGGGGAAGATGTAGATACGCGGTTTGTGGTCTCAGACAGATCCCACTTGGGCTGGCCATCATGTTTTCTAAATCGCAAAAGCGAAGACTGCCGCTTGATATTTTGCCATCTATTTGTGGGTCGACTGTGTGGCGGGACCGAAGTTAATGGCTCTGGCGTACGAGAGAAGGGACTATGGTAATTTGTGTTCGTACTGGTTTTGGTTGAAAGGGACTTGTGGTCGCCAGTGAGACCGGCAGTGGAGGGCGCTTGCAGAGCGGAGGCCATGAGAAAGCCTGCCATAGCTAGCTATGAAGATGATTCTATAATGTGAAAGGTTAAACAGTGAAAGGTCACGAGCCGCCATAATTAACGGTAGTGCCCGGGGAATGAGATACGGTGGATGTCTCAGAGAGAGTTTGCTGTCGAGATCGAGGTATCTAGATTAGATTTAAGGGCCTGGCCAGTGTGTTGTAATAATGTATACGCGCAGAGTTTGAGCAAACGAAAGAGAATGCTCACGATAACGTGGATAATAACGCGTTGAGAAGGTGAATAATAGGGTTCATGAATCGTGGAGAAATAGGGGAAGCAGGACGCCAAAGCAGCGTTAACACCGTGAAGCGCTAGCAGTCTACTTGGAATGAGGAAAATTCGAGAAAATGGCTCGGAAAAAAAAGGTGGAAAAGAATGGAGAGAATCAAAGTCTTCCAGAGGAACTTGGCCTGGTAATATACTTTTCAAGGTGTACGGAGTCAGTGACTTTTTCTGCTTTTTTTCAATTTTATGGACTATCACAGTGTCCATGTCGTGAAAGGACAGAAGAAAAAAAAAAAAGCGAAAAATCCATAAATGCAACATTTGTTTTGATGTGTTTAATGTTTGGGCTCTTCTTAGCACTACCAGGCTAGCGGTACTACTACTGTAGTTACTGTGGTAAATTACTGCTGACATTCCACAATGAACAGAAATAATGCTGTTGCGCACCGCAATGCGTAGCCATCTCATGCACGAAACAAGGTCAGAAGCTCCCAGAACCTCGCAGAAAAGTGCATAACTTGCATGTAATTTAGTCGAAAAAGGAAATATTCGCTGCAAATGCACGTCTCCACCGTGAAAATCTGTGTTTTTCTTGCAGTTTTTTCTTTTTTTTTTTTTTCTTTCTGTTTGTTGTTCTTCAC
>JAJMAH010000106.1:0-50202 GCA_030564925.1 Geotrichum aggregatum | reverse complement strand
CAAGGTACAATATATAGCTCTCTGAGTTCTCTAATGTGTGGTGTAAATCTCGAAGCTAAAGACTCTGGGATTCATGGCGGAAAGAGATCGATCCGAATACAGTGTAGAAGTCTCCAAAGCAGGCTCCGTTAGACTAGTCAGGCCCAGTGGTGGAGCGACAATTTCTAGCCGACCTTTACACAACCCAGTCAATACCAGTCTAATATAGTGAACCAATAAGGCTCTTCAGCTAAGGGAAACCGGTGGACACTGCGCTCCATAGAGGGTCTGATGGGTAGGTGAAACCAGTTGGCGAGAGATGGTTATGACCAGCAATGAGCACTTGATCACAACGACTGCAACCGTTAACAGGCAAACTGTTCCATAATTTCTGCCTATATAGAGCGTATCACCGTTCGAAGATCGGATTCACAAGTATGCATTTGCGTTACAAGTTTCACCAATGTCACAATATGGCCAACCTTCTGAAGAAGTGCAGTTTTATAACCGTTAGCTTTTCAAAAATAGTACATCAGCCTCAAGTGAGGCCCTTTTCATGTGTTCTCAAAATCCAACGACGCAAGCCAAATTTGGGCCACTCTGGTAAATAAACGGCGCTCAAGCTGTTGCAAGTTTCAAGTCTTAAATCTGACGCGCGAAAGTTTCTGCTGCAATTCGCGTAGAAACAAAACTAACTAAGGCGGTCTGTTGAACGGAATCAACAGTGTGCGATAGCAAGCGATAGAGGCCTACTCGATACTCAAAATGGAATGGTCGTTATTAATTACAAAGATTTCAACGAAAAAAGAATATGTTCGTAAATTGTTCACGTCGCAATAACGACGTTACGTTCCGGAACCCACTCAATGGGACCGATAAACAGCACGCTCTACGCAAGGCATGCTTACTTATGTAAATGTAAGAATCGCGAAGCTTCATCTAGTAGTGATCTCGAGCTACTACTTCTATGCGCGCTCGTCAATCCAGAAGCCAGTCGCGACGAGCCACCATTTAGCGACGATAACTGGGTCTTCGAACTCGATCTAAAGAATCCTGAGCCGCCCCCACCATGGCTATTGTTTAAGGCCTGCAAATTCGTTGACGAGCCAGTTCCCGGCTGCGGGACAGATCTCGGTTCGTTAACGCGCGATGAGGAAGCTGCTGCAGGCAATTTGTCTCCATTAGTGGCGGAAGTAGAGGAAAAAACTGCTGTACGCGCCATCTGGGCAGTGAGTGCACTCAAATGAGCAGAGCTTCCTGGTGCAGATATGGAAGAAGGTTTGGGCGTAAACAATTGACGCTGGAAAGCTGCGTTGCTCGCGCCGCTTATGTTTGCTGAGCTGATACTATGGGTCGGGCCATGACTGCGTGAATGACTACTACTAGAAGTGAACAATAGAGGGGGATCTTCATAAGAAGGAGTGAGCTCAACATCCTGATTAGCATCTGAGTTAACGGCTGTTTGATAAGAGGGCACCCTCGAAAGTGACTCTAAATCCAATGAACCAGCTGGAGATGACGCAGCTATTGGTGACGTGGGGTGTGATAGGTGGCTGAAGTCCGGAGACTGCGAAATACTAAAGTAATCTGTCGCATGATTAGGCGTATGTGGATGGGAAGATCCAGAAGGGGCCGTCATCTGAAGGTAACCCGGGGTGACAGTTTCTCGAGGGGTGCTAGTTCCAGACGTTGACCTTGACGAAAATCTTGAAGAGTGTGCGGTCGCAGCTGCAATAAGATGAGAGGAACTGTTGGGTCCACTGCTTGATAAATTAATCCCAGAGTTTGAACCTTCCAAAACTGAAGTAATGTTTCCTGTTTCCTCTCGATTCTGGCGTTCTTGCAGGGCGTATAAATTGGATAGCAGCTGAGAGCTATCTGGAAGTCCAAATCCCGTATTTTCATGGGCTTCAATAGAATTACGTCGAGAACGCGTAAAGGGAGTATTGGCACCACTTGTAATTGGAGATTCAAACTGCGACGAAGGAATCTCACGCCATAGCGTGTCATATATATGATCCTGATAATTTGGTGGTGCATTCATGTTGGCTGGTGTCTGACGCCCTTGAGACGTACCTGGGCTTCGATAGTCATGTGCGGCTACAAATAGTTGATCCTCTAGTACTTGAGAGTTTCTAGGGCTCGGATGGGCAGATGGCACTGGAGAAGTTGAGCTTGGGCCGGATAAAGTAGGATGAAGGGACGTGATTGTGACATTTGGGGAAATGAAAACGTAGATGGGTAGAGAAGCTCGCAGCTCAGAAGTATGGCCGTCAGGGTTGATCAGACTAACAGCGAATTTGAGCTTGTGCGTGACTTTTATATATGTTCCGATTTGGCAATCCTGCGTGCATTTTGATAAGCTTGTAGGCATTTGGAACTCTTCGGTAAACGTCCATTCGTCTTGGCCCACTAAGCCGTCTTCGGATGCTGGGATAATGTGCTCGCCAACAATCTTTTCTGTCTGATTGGTAAGGCCATTCGGTGTTTCCAACTGTTTGTATTCTACCAGATGCACCTTGATAGCGCCAAGCTTTAGTCCCTTGAGCAAAGGCGAAAGATGGAAATCCAATGGAGTGAGCGATCCGAGAGCAGTAGCTTTTGCCGGAACAGAGATGGTGTATTCCACCTTATCTGGCCATGTGTTTTCTATAGACATGGTCTGGCATAGCTCAAGAGCGTCGGGTCCTAACGTCCGCACAACACGAATATGTCTTTTTGCCACCAGGTTATTTGCGAATCGGCCACGCTCAATTGTCGCTACAAGCTTATAAATGACCTGGCCACCCTCGAGGCCTTCGACAGACTCATCTATAGAGCCTGGGAGAATGGCTTCGAAGGGAAGCGAGTGGTTACCGGCGTGGAGCGTGTGAGTTCCAGAAACTGGAAGAAGAGGCGTGCCGCTGGACACTGAACTGTGCTCCAAATTAGGCCACTCTTGCTCATAGAGGATCTTTTCGACTCTGGTGATTTTGGCGTTTCCTGAGCGCACGGGAGGTGGATCTACCCAGTTGAGTCTTAGCGTGGCGTACAAACGCAGAGTTACACGCTTGACGGACATGGTTTCAGGTAAGGAAAAGACGACATTTCCATGGAATAGTACAGAGGCTGCGGTCGTCGGGTCACCTCTCAAGACTAAAACATCTCGTTCAGCTGAGTTGACTCTATTAATTGTTAGAATCATGCGGCATGAGAGATGAATCCTCTAGCACGTACCTAATATCGAAGAGTGACAACGACCCATGGGATCGAGCAAGCAGAGGCATAGGCGGTAGAAGTGAATGCTGATAAAATGTGAACGGTCAGAGAAACTAAAAGGAGGTCAAGAAGGAAACGCGATTTTAATGTAAAAACCTGCCGTGAGTAGCTTGCTTGTTGGCGGTGGTGGGTGGGTGAGGTTAGGTCCGGCCTGCAGCGAAAGCCAGCAATGGCCAACAAATTTATTTTTGCTTAGATTTTTAGGCTAAAACGCCAAAAAATCAAGACAAAAAAGGGTTTAGTAGACCTTTTCCTGGCAATAACGGTAGAAATGAGTAAGATTCAGAGACTTTTGCCCAGCGCCCATAGAAAGCGTCAAGAAAAGCAGCAATGCCGCTCACTTTAAGTTTAGGAGACAAATACCCGGATAAAATATCAGCAAATCACAAGTGTTGGGAAGCTGAGGTTTTTCCGATCTTTTACATGTGACATACGGATTCCGCGGGCTCCAGTTTATTTCTCTTGGCTTCATGTCATTTTTTCCTGTTGAATTTATGGGCAAAGCACAGTCATCCTCGCAGAAGTGTCGGAGTTTGGATCCGCAAGTACGTTTCTTGAGCGCTTTGAATTGCTGGCTTCTCATACACCCGATATGGCTTTCAGCCGGACAAAAAATGTGCCAAGCTACAACGACTCAGCGATCCAACGATTCAACGATTCAGCCAGCCCAAGCGTGCTATACTGGTGGCCAACGTTGCTGCCACGCTTGAGCTCTTTATGAAGCAACTCAAACGTCGAAGCCAACCGCTCGAAAACACGAAATGCATGAAACGCACGAGAAAGCCGAAAAAGCCCTAAAGGCACACTTGTTTTTTCTTTGTTTTTTATGGTTTTCCATGCCGGAAACTACTTGAGCTACATCAGTTGCTCATGAAATCAAACAGGACGCATGTGTAATAAAGTTGACTCTACCTGTAGAGCAGCAGAGTAGTAGGTTACTAGCCACAGTTTGGTAGCCTGCCTAACGCTGCTCAAGACTTGGCTTGAGTTTAATATGCCTCTTCTTTTACTAATTCTAACATCGAATAGTAGCTCTCACAAACATAATTTATAAGCAATCTTTACGCTGCATAAGATGTTACACAACTTGCTATACAGTGTGCTTTACAAGCTTCTATACATTGTGAGGACGTTGTACTGATAAGGCCTAATCCGTTTGGACTCTGGAGTCTACTGCATGACTTGCTCCCTTACGGTACTTATCATTGGCCGTAGGCAGTCTACTCTAGCCGAAGATAATATCCTTCACTTTCTGTTTCACTTTATATTCCGAAGGTCCCTCATTGCACTCAAATGCCTGAAAATGAAGGCAACACTTTAGAGCCAAACAACTTTCAAGACCAGAATCTCTCCAGTCTGTTGAGCCCAATGACGAGCCAACCTCACACTTTCTTGCACTCTCCGGACCAAGCGCCCGTTGTGTTTGGTGTGTTGGGGCGTGCAGGCCTTGCCGATAGACTTTCAGGTCCCGAGATGGAGGTCTCCAACCTGAACCAAGCTGAAACTAGAAATTTGGCCCACGAAGAAGAACAGCTTTTGAAAGACAACCATGTCTCCATCACC
This sequence comes from Geotrichum aggregatum, assembly GCA_030564925.1. Taxonomy (NCBI): domain Eukaryota; kingdom Fungi; phylum Ascomycota; class Dipodascomycetes; order Dipodascales; family Dipodascaceae; genus Geotrichum; species Geotrichum aggregatum. The sequence goes on along the minus strand of JAJMAH010000106.1, from coordinate 45,402 downwards.
GATGTCGCCGTCAACGAAATCGGTCCCTCGTCTTCAAGTTCAACTTCATACGGAGCACTCAATGATAGCTCTTACGAGGACAACGGTGAAATCAGTGTTAACAGTACCAGTCAGGAACATGAGAGGCTTGTTGCGAAGAAATGGAATGACGCAGTAGACCTTGGACAAATCCACACCTCTGTAAAGAGAGAGCTCTTGCACCAAAGTAAAGCGTCTCTTACGCTGATATTTACGTTTCTACTACAGTACTCGCTACCAGTAGCCTCAATTTTTTCTGTAGGCCACCTCGGCAAAGTTCAGTTGGGCGCAGTGTCTCTTGCGTCCATGACAGCAAACATCACAGGCTTTGCCATAATTGAAGGTATGGCAACATGTATGGACACTCTCAGTGCACAAGCTTATGGGGCAGGACTATATCACAAGGTTGGAGAGCAACTCCAGCAATGCACTCTCATGATCCTGATGTACTTTGTCCCCATTAGTGCTATATGGCTAAACGCAGAACCTGTGCTCAGTCTTTTCATTGACGACCAAGAGCTGGTTGCATACGCTGCCCAGTATTTACGGATTGTTCTAACAGGCATTCCAGGCTACATTATGTTTGAGTGTGGCAAGAGATACCTTCAAGCGCAAGGTATATTTCATGCTTCTACACTTGTTCTTATCATATGCGCACCAACAAACGCATTTCTCAACTACTTTCTTGTTTGGAACAGTTACTTTGGTCTTGGATTCATTGGTGCGCCCCTAGCTGTAGCAATAACTAGCTGGCTCATGGCGGCATTGCTTTTTTTATACGTTGTTTTCGTTGACGGCAGCAAATGCTGGGGTGGCTTCTCGCAACGTGTATTCCATCGCTGGGATATAATGCTAAAGCTTGCTATTCCTGGTGTCATGGTAGTGGAAGCGGAATTTTTTGCTTTTGAATTCACGACTATGGCATCAGCCCGGTTTGGGCCCACGGTACTTGCCGCACAGAGTGTGAGCATGACCACCATGAGCCTTTTCTGGCAAATCCCATTCGCCGTGGGAATATCTGCATCGTCGCGAATTGCCAACTTTGTGGGCGCTGGACTTATTGATAGTGCCCAGCTCTCTACAAACGTTGCCCTTGGAATATCTGTTGTTAATGCTGTGCTAGGAAGCTCTATCTTGTACTACTTTCGCTACTCTATTGGAAATTTGATATCAAGTGACAAGGAAGTAGCTGATCTAGTTGCTCGCACTGTTCCGACCATTGTGTTTTGCCATTTCTTTGATGTTTTTGGTGCTGTCATGAGCGGTATCCTACGGGGTATGGGCCGTCAGAAAGTAAGTGGTTTCCTTAATCTTTTTTTTTACTATGTCGTTGCTCTTCCCATATCCTTTTATCTGGCGTTCAATCTCAAAATGGAATTGAAGGGTTTATGGATAGGGCTTGGAGTTGGGTTGCTCTCAATTTGTGTGTGCCAGCTCATATACATCTCGCGCGCCAACTGGGATGAGATTCTTCAAGAATCCCGGACTCGACATGAAGCCACAGAAAGCCGTATAATACCAGCAGCCACAGTAGATGACGTGTGAAATAGCACTCGGAAAGTACTTTTCAATATACATTTTACTTATGATATATTGGTTCATAACATGCAGCATTGATATTACATCTAAATCATTAGTCTTCGTAATCCTCCAATATCCCAATCTCCAGTCTCTTCTGAGTATCGGCATTGCAGTAGCCTTTGCCCCGTAACAGGACAATGACCTCCTGTTTCTTTGTCACCATTTTCCAAATGTTTATATATACAGGGATAGCAAAATGTGATGCCTGATTCAATAATTGTAGGGTTCGTCACAGGATCGCCGCATAGTGGGCATAGGCTCGTATCGCGAGTCTTGTGTGCTGTCAAATATTTTTCTGCCGAGATCTCATTGTCTCCATGTTTTTCATTTTCACTTTTTTCGTGATGGTCATTTTCTTTCAATTCAGGTAAGTGCTCAGGAGTGGGCAAATCGCCGCTAAGCACGCCTCGTGATTTTGATATAAGACGTTGCGCCGAATCGGATCCAGACCACCATTCCAAGAACTTCAGCAGGAACATAGAAGTAGGTAGGGCGTAAGACAGACCTGTCAAGGCCGAAGACTGAACCGCATTCAGGCCTCTGGGCGTGGTGAAAAAGTTTATAATCTTGCCAATTGTGGGTACGTCGGACTCGTCATCTCCTGGAGGTACTGTAGGCTTTCCGCGTTGTTCGTCTAGCATGTAGTCATAGTTTCCCATGCGTGAAAACTTCAAGTGCAGCAGGTAGTCGGACACAGAATGAGACGATGTCTTGCCAAACAAAAAACCCAGATAAAATAAGAGAGTAGCTAGATGATGCGCGCTTGTCGCTAACGGGTAAATTTTGTAGAACCAATAATCTGTTTCAAATTTCAACTTCGTTGCCACTTGCACACTTCTGTCTTGCCATACCCGCTCTCGTTCACTTTCCAAGTTACGAACCAAAGCCTGGCCTTTGAGTTTCTCAAATTTGACGTCCAATTTTTCCTTCATGTAAGGTACTGCAATCAGCATTACCAGCGAGCCCCAAACCTGCTTCGACGTGAGCCTTCTTCGATCCTCGACCAGATCCGGTACCGCATACTGAGCTCTCAGGGCAGCCGTGTTGAGCACGTTAGTCCGTTTCAGGCCATAGAACTTTTCCGTGAAGCTCGCATTCCAGTTTTTTAGGTGATAGTATTCGACAAGCCCCATACCCACCGCATATATTTCGTCGAACCTATTGGCTGCCCTTAACAAGTACCGTGGATGTCGCTGGGCGTAAAAACTGACGATGAATCGGATAGAAGGGCTAATTAAGTCGTCCAGCTCCTTTGCCGACAGCAGCTCAAAGAGGGTGGGCGTGTCCGGGTCTAGTGCCGACGCATTAAGCGACGAGAAGTAGTCCATGATATGATATCTGTAGCGGGTGAAGACTGGATGTGAAATCAGAGCAAGAATCTCCCGAGTTTATGTTGGATCTTGTTGTGGAGAAGGGCTGTAGTATTAGGAGTTCGGTAGTCATGTGATGTGTAGCCTCGGCACAGCTCAAGCATACCATGGGCACGATCTGCTTTTTGACTTCATTTCCAAGTGTGACAATTCCGCTGCTTTCATACTCTCGAACTTTGAAAACAGTCTACTATGGCAATGTCATGACTTGTGAGTCTAGCCTCAAGAGACTACATAGTAAACCTCCAGGCCCTGGACGCACACCTCTTTCTCTTCTACCTCTGACGAGGCTTTACAATGGCTGTACCATTTGGGAGAGAGTTCCGCTACAAGCATTTTTCTTAACCATGGATCTCTTGGATGTGCACCTATATCCGCGCTGGAGGCTGCTGACGAGGAGCGCCGCAAGGCCCGTGCTAATCAGGATTTGTACTATCGCTACGATATGGTACCTACATTGATTCCCGCCCGAAATGCCGTTGCAAAGATTGTCGATGATGACCCAAAAAACCTGGTATTTATAAAGAACTCTTCAACTGGCGCATCGTTCTCAGATCCATTTCTTTCCAGAAAGGGGATGCCGTTGTTTTTTGTTCAACAACGTACGGCGCATGCTCCAAAACTTTGAAGTTTATGGAAGAAAAAGACGGAATCATCAACGCGATAGTTGCGCTTTTGTACCCAATTTCTTCTGATGAGATTGTGGAAGCTTATTCTGATGCTATCGAAAATGCGAAAAAATTGGGCCCCGTCAAGCTTGTCTTTTTTGACGCCATATCATTCATGCCTGCATGTCGACTTCCTTGGGAAAGGCTGGTCGCTTTATGCAAGCAAGAGGGCCTCATGTCGTTCGTTGACGCTGCTCACTCCGTCGGACTAATGGAAAACATATCGCTAAACACAGTCAAACCCGATTACTACGTATCGAATCTTCACAAATGGTTCTTTAAGCCCGCTCCATGCGGTGTATTGTACGTGTCCCCTGAGCGTCATCGTGAGATTCAAACTTTTCCTATTTCACACTCATACGTCCCGAACGACAACTCTGCCCTTCCCAGCGATGTCCAAGATTCTCTGCTGCTTAAAAAGGTTGAAAACCCGAGCTCAACGGACTTTTGCAACTATTTTGTTGTTGACAAGGCCGTTGCATTTCGCCGAGACGTGTGCGGCGGAGAAGCTGCCACTACCAAGTACAATCACAAGCTTGCAAGGGATGCGGCTGACTTGTTTGCAAAAGAGCATGGTGGAGTAGTTATGCACGGAGGTGACGAAACTGATATGGATCTCCGCACGGCCATGGTGAACGTTTACATTCCACTCGTCGAAAACTTTGGAATTCCTTCCGAAGAACTGCCAAAAGCCGTTGATATAATACAAGAAAACCTCATCAGAAAACATAATGTTTTCTTTCCAATGATGATTTATCAGGGGCGGGCAATGGCTAGACTTTGTGGTCAGGTATACTTGGAAATGCTCGACTTCGAGGAAGGCTTAGAAGCTTTCAAAAAGTCTATTGACGACTATAAGACAGGTTTCATCCAACTGGAAGCTCTTCAAATCAAATAATACCTTGCGCGCACACGAAGTATGCATGCAGCATGAGTCTACTACGGCTCGACAATCTGAAATTCCAAAGAAAGAGCTGAGCTTCTGAAGAGGTGGTCACCAATCCTTACACATGGCTTAGTAGTTACTGATCAGTACTGCCTACTGTACTACTCTGTACACTTTACCGGTATTCTAAATACAAGAATTATACGTTGGACTTAACCTGAAATCTACTATTCATATTTTTTTCTGGCCTTGATTTGTTTCTTAATTCGCTCCAATGAATTGTGCTTTCGTCCTTTTCGGTTCAGAAAACGGTGTACCTGCAAGACCTACTCTACTTCGTTTTGGGCCCTGGTGTGGATGGTGATGTCGTTGGTCGAGTGGAAGAGGACGAGGCTTTCGATTTCCCAAGTCCTCCTAGTACCAGCTTTCTAGCAGACACGAGTTTTTTCTTGATTGCGCTTCCTGCGCTACTGCTGCTGCTGCTGCTGCTAGACTTTGTAGCGTTTCCACTAGTACTGCTCTCTGAGATTTTGGTAGGAGAAGTACTGGTGCCTTTTTTAGGTATCGAGGACGACCTAATCTCTAACTTTCCCTTGTATTCTCTTTCAGATCGGGATTTTTGTCCTTTAGAGTCCGTGGTAGTTTCGCTGCTAGTCGTTGTTTTGATTTTGTGAGGTACTGTTGATGTTGAGCTAATCTTAGGTTCCTCATGACTTTTAGACCCTGTATCCGTGTTCACCTCGTTGCGTTTTTTTTTCATCATTGATTCAGTTCGCAGACGGCGCGTTCTGGGAGATGCATTTTCTGAATCAGCCATATCTTCATCACGTTCTTGTCTTTTTAGCTTCCGGCTGTCCTCATTGGTGTCTCTTATTAATGGCGTTGAATTCTCCTTAGTCTTGAGATTTTCTTTTGCATGACTGTCATCTAGTGTTTCTGAAACCGTTGCTGCGCGAGAATCAACTCTGACGTCTGCTGGAAGTCCAATCAAGAGCCGTCCAGATGTCACAGGAGGCTTGACCTGACTATCATGCACCAAAGAAATTGACTTGATTTTTTCTCGATTTATTGGGTCGCTTTCATCATCGACCTCTTCCGCCGATGTGGCTTTGTTTTCAATAAAAGTTGAATAATGTTCCAATATCTTCGCTGGAATATCTGTATAGCTCAAGTGACCAAGTTCACCGTGGTGAGATGTAACTAAATGGCTTACGATTATTGCCATATCATCAAGAGATTTTGCCATTCCCGCCTCCGCCAGTGATAAAACTTCCAGGCATGCCGAGTTAACAAGATTGTTTTTGTTTCCCATTTGATCCAGCACGTCTACAACTGATTCCATAAGATTTGCCTCGATAAATTGGTACATTAGCGTCTCATCATGCATAAGGAGCCCTTGCCTGAAACACCTCAAGGCCGCCAGTTGTATTTGCTTGTAAGGGCATTGTATTAATTGACGGATCCCTTTCCATAGCTCGTTTTCAAGCGCAAAATCTCTTAACTTGGTGCCATGCGTGCGGACACAGAAGCAAAGCAAATCACACAGCAGCTCGTATTCTGCTTTCTTAGATAAAGTCAAATTCTTGGCCATCTTAAGATTGGCTTGTCCTAACCTTGAAACAGAAGAAAACAGCTGCCCACCACAGCTAGAGTAGAAGGAAGCAATGAAAAGGTCGTTATCCAAGTCCTGGGAAGATTTTGGAGATGCCATTGGGTCATCGAGAGCAAAATGCATGCTTGTCACAACATCCAGCATATATTTTAGGGCTTCGATAGCTTGAGATTTTAGGCCTATATCAGATTCACAGTAAAAAAGATCGACCAAGGTTTGCATGATAGCGAAGGTGGCTTGCCCGTGGGTATTTTGTGCGTAATTTCGTATAAGGGAAGCATCAAGATCAATAACTGTCAACAAGAGCTCTGTACCTAGCATTCTTATTGTCGACAATTGATCTTTTAGCGCAAATTCAATTAGTAAAAATAGGCCGTTCGTTATTAGAATTGAAAAGGTGAGTTTCTTTTGTTGATTTTGAAACCCCTTGGTAGCGATGGAGAGTTGATGTACAAACTGTACACCGTCCCTTTTTTGCTGAATATTTCGCAGAGCGGGTTGCTTGTAAATAGAAAATAGGCGAGTCATGTAATCTGTAGAACTCTGCAAGGCTATCACTATAGACATTTGGTTAAAGTAGATCATGGAGGTGAAAATGGAAAAAGTTGAGTCATCTAACAAACGCGCCAATACGTCTCGTAAAAACTGTAGTCGGTATGTTTGCTTGATCTTGAACCTGATCTCTTCATCACGTATTGGAACAACCTCTTTGAAATTCACGTCCCCATGGAAATAGTCGCGGTGATTCGCTTTCAAGCTTGGAAAATCGGGATCGTCTACGTTTGTTAGCACGCCAAAACTGACCGAGAATTTTCAGACTTACATTCCAGTGCTCCAATAACGCCAACAACATTTTGGTCTTCTATCAAGCTTTCAAGAACTTTTGAGTCGTTGAGTGAAACTGTTTTTTGTTAGCTTCGCATGATGGATATTTAGCTCTGGGTGGAGAGCATATCGGTATTGACTCACATAATAACTTCATGACACGACAGATATTGTGAAGGCCAGACAGGTTTCTGTGATTTTCGGCTTTGACGAAAAGTTCCACAAGCTGGTGAATATACTCAGTTTCAGTAATAAACGAGCATACTGACTCGCGTGCAAATTGATATGTCATTAATTGAGAAAGAGATTCCACGATTTCTCCCATGTTTTGGATGGTTGGGCTGGGGGGATATACAAGCGGGCCAGCTATCAACTCGGAGAAGTCGCCCTCCTCAGTTGTCGTGACCACTAAGATGGAGATCCGTTTTGCAACATGCCGTTGAATGTAGACTAGGTAGTCACATACCAGGGAACATCCATCGGCTTCTTGGAAACTCAACGCCATATCGTTCTTGTCAACCTCGCTCCATACAATGAGTGTTTCCTGCTGCCGATGGAATTGAATCTCTCCCTCAACGTGCATTTTCAGTAGTATTTCATTTCTGTTGTCTTCATTGCGTACGATTATGTAGGCTTGTTCGTCGTGAAGCTCGCCTGAGCAGAATCCAGTGCCCTTGTCGGTCCATTCATCTTTGCACAATTCGTATACCTTGACCCGTTTTGGAGTTGTAGGTATACTTATGGACAGGCTCATCGCGTGTACTGCCAAGAAGCACAAAAGTGTACCAGGTCTGCGATACGAGGCTCGCTCGGTGGGCCAATCTTTCTAGGTCGCTTGGTCGTGTCCTGAGTTGAAGTATGCGATTAACCACCAGTTTTAAGAATAGACGCGTCACTTTCCAGCAATTGAGTGATAGTCCAGCAGCTGAAATAGTTGCGGGAAGTGCTTAAATCGAACACCAATGGTCTCAGCTGTAGCAAGTCCTATACGGTCAGTCTTGATGTCAGAATCTGCGGTTTGATTAGTGTTGTCGCGAAGTGCGTGTAACCTTGCCCGCCAGGGTTAGAAAGTGCAGGCTTCCCTATAGCAGGAACAGAGTGTAGATTTCGGTGTCTGGTAAAGTCCGGAAAGCTTGATACTGATTTGGATTAAAGTAAGCTCCAGGCGTGTAGCGAGCTTTTGACGTGATAGTAATGTTTCAAGGTGGTGCTCACTCAAAATAACAAGTTTTCTCACATGCCTCAATTTTTATTTTATTTTCCACACAGAAAACACCAACTGCTAAACCGTTCAGCCCGCACACGAGTAAGCCATGGATGTTTGAGGTATGTGATTGTTAGCTTGTTGTAACTTAGAAGTGGTGCTCTCGGCATGTTACGTGGCTCTACCGCCGGTCTATGATGATTAAGTTATTAGCCAAATTTGATGTAGCCGGATCGTTTTACACACGAGTCAAGGCTTAACATGATCACGCAGTTTGCAAAGAGATTATCTGAGGTCAACGTGGAGCTCGAACCCAAGGTGCACGCATCAAAGATGACTGCACATTGAGTTTCAAGGCCATTACTAACAAGTGAATCTTCATTAGCAGCACGGTCAACATCGGGGTCCCAAGGCCAACGATCCAATGCTTGTTCCAGCATCAGCTTTCTTGTCATTGTCATGATCATATATGGACGGAATTTCCCTTTCTGCAAAATTTACATGCTACTCTTGAACAAAGTACTTGAAGGCTGTCACGTTCTTGTTTTTGTTGTGAACTCGGCCCATCTTGCTGGAGTATTGTGATCCATGCCTATAGATTACTAAAACGGCGTTAACTCAAAAAGTTTTCTTTCGAATCCGCACTATCTCGCCCACAACAGCACCACACGATTGGCCTTGAAGGGTTCTACTCTCGTGCTTGAATAAAGAACTCTTTTGCTGGATTTATATCTGAATATACGCTAGAACAAGAAAAAACATGGGCCAGGGCTATACCATGGACAGTGAAGACGATCCGCTCCTGGACTCTTCTCAGCCTGGCTCATCTCGCATCAGCCATGATTGTGAAGGTGGAAATACTGCACAGACCTCACTTCTTGCAATAAGACGCGTGCCTGACCAAGGGCAGCTCAAGCCTTTTGAGTATCTCAAAACCAAGCATTTCTGGACAATTCTACTTCTGGGTCAGATACTCTCTCTGTGCATAACCTCCACCAACACATTCACGACATTTCTTGCTGAAGGTGGAAACTCTGTCCCTGCGCTTCAGAGTCTTCTCAACTATGTTTTGCTTACACTAGTTTTTGTCCCATACACCATATATCGCTACGGCCCCAAGCATTACATTGAGATGTTGTATACTGATGGGTGGAAATTCTTTTTTCTAGCTTTTGCAGATGTTGAAGGTAACTACTTTATTGTGAAGGCATATAAGTACACCAACATGCTCAGCGCTGCTTTACTTGACAATTTAACTATTGTTTTTGTCGTGCTATTGTCGTATTTTTTTTTGAAGGTTCGCTACCATTGGACTCAGCTCTTAGGGATACTAGTATGTATCGGTGGGGTGGCTCTCATTGTCATTTCAGACGTTCTCACGGGCAAAAACTATGAAGCAGTGAATGTTCTGAAGGGCGATTTTTACGTGATTTTGAGCTCGGTTTTTTACGGATCCTCAAATGTTCTTGAAGAATTTTTGATATCTAAGCGTCCTTATTACGAAGTGCTGGGTCAATTAGGGCTTTTCGGTACGCTCATAACCGGTATACAATCTGCCATGTTTGAGTCCGAGACACTCCAAAGCATCGATTGGAGCTATTCAGTAGTTGGGTTATTCATTGGTTATACATTATCGCTTTTAACCCTTTATCTTATCGCGCCCATAATGTTTCGCATGTCTTCCGGGGCATTTTACAATTTGTCTCTACTTACTAGCGATTTCTGGGCTCTATTAATCGGAGTCCGCGTTTTTGGATATTACGTGTTTTGGCTTTATCCTGTCGGGTTTGTTTTCACTATACTTGGTGTGATAATATACTATGTGATCCCCAAAAGTTCCAAAGGAGATGCTGTGAAACCCTGGCTTGGCGAAAGGCAGGAATATGGGATTGCTGGCATTGGAACAGCCCGAAGACCAGAACCTGATTCTGAAAGAAATGACTTTGGAAATACAAAATTGTAAGGTTTACATTCAGTCTCTGAAAATAAATAGTTCATCATAAAGATACACAACACCGGAATGTCTATAGCTACCAGTATATGGCTAGTAAGATGTTCAAAATATCAAATGCGAAGACTCATCGTAACTGCGGAAAGACATCTAAGAGGGTAGACATTCTATCCGCATTCTTGTTTTTCCCAAATACATTCCAGAACCTCAAGGTTTCATCGCCTGCTCCAGTAACTATTGTCTTGCCATCTGGGCTCATGGCAAGATATAGAACCCGATATGTGTGACCGCTCAAGGCCGCAACTTGCTTCATTGACGGATACTTCCAAATCACAACTTGATTTTTAGAGTAGCCATGCGTCGAAACAATTTCGTTTGAAGTTTTACTCCAAGCTAGGTTACAAACCTGACTTCCTGTATCAATTTCGTTGAGGCACGTTCCAGTCAGAGTGTTCCAAAATCTGATTCGTCGGTCTGCGCTACCTCCGCCACTTGCCAACAGTCCTCGGGCATGTGGACTCCAAGCCAGCGCCTTAACTGCTGCAGAATGATCTGTGAATTTAAATAAAGGCGTTTCGCTCATCCCATCCCAGATGAGTAGTTTGTTGTCATTACCACCACTTGCCAGCTGGTTCTCTCTCGTGTTCCATTTGAGTCCGCACACTTCTTGTTTGTGCCCGGTGAGACGTTTCACGTAGTGTTCAGGAACACGGACGTCGCGGTGCAGGATCGTCCGATCTCGGCTACCAGATGACAGTGTATGTTCGTTCCATGCTAGGGAACCCGCCCGAAGTTCATGGCCCGTCATGTTTCTAATTCTTTTTGCTCTTTCGGCATCCCAAATCTGAACCAACCCTTTTTTGGTACCGACCGCTATATGAGTACCTCGCTTTATCCACGATAACGATGTAACAATGTCATCCGAGCCTAAATCGCAAAGCTTGTTCACGTTGCTAGATTGTGCGTGCCACAAATATACACAGGAACCCAAACCAACACCAAGTGTGTTTTGCGACCCCCAGTCAACTAGGTTCAAGTAATAGTCATCCAGCAGTTCAGGAGCATCAAGTACCTTGTATGGGATTTTAGAAATTCCACGAGTTTGTTTTTTCGGTGACAACAGTAAACGTTGCGATTCAAAACGGACGGGAGAGAGAGAATAGATTTCGTTATTCGGGTCTATTGACTCGGGAGCTATTCGAGACTGTGGTAAGTGCCTATCATTGGTTTGCGTTGGCGTGCGTTGATGCTCTGCTTGTATCGGATAAGTATCTATATGATTCTGATCATGTTGCTGTAGAGGGCTATCAACGACAGGCGAATTCTGACGGCTTCTCGCATTAGTCGGTGTCACAGCGAGAAAAGATATGTCTGTTGTAGAGACGTCCGATATATATGACTTGGAGTTGTGGGGAGACTTGTATCGAAAAAGGTTTCTATTCGGGGTTTTAGCGGTAGACCTACTGGGCTGTGGAGGAGTTATTGGATCGCTCTGGGTCTCGAAGGAAGCACTGAACTTGGGGCGTTCCCTGGAGTTGGGCGTGGGTGATATCAGTGCCACAGTTGGTAGTGCAGACGGAACATCATTGCCAAATATCTCTGATCTAAGAAGAGACGAAAATGTCAAATTTGCTTCTTCAATCTTTTGACGTGATATTTCTGTTGCTCTGCCTATTTTAGGGCTGGCTGGTTGGGACGTGCCGTCCTTCACGAGGCTGAAGGCAGCTTGTAAATTGATGCCATTTCTATTGGGGATGTACCGATCTCCAAACTGATGTCTGCTTCTTTTTGGCGGAGCTGACCGTGTTGGTGATGAGGGCTGCTGGCGAGGGGATAGATGTATAGCATTACAAGCAGAAGTCCATGTGTCGCTGCAAGGGCTAGGTAATTGATCCTGGAAGTCTTTGGGCTGAGACTTGTTGGATGGCGGACTAAAATCAACGAGGGTAGGAGAATCGCCGTAGAACTGGCAAGCAGCTCCTACTTCAGATATAGGCGTAGTTGACATGGAGCTTGTTGGTCTATAAGATATAAGCAATTGAGTTTTAAGACTCACTTGAGTCTAGTTTCTCGGCGCTAGATATTGCAAGCGGTCCTGCAGTCAGATGAATATATGTAAGTCTATCAGCGACAGAGAGGCGTATGAGTGACTAGACAAGATCAAGATCTGCTGAGGCTCTTAAGTAAACCCGTCCTGGAATCTGTTACTCAGGCAAATGCTGAAAGGCAAGAAAAGACTTTGAGATCGTTGAAAGTCGTGCAGAAGTTGTGAGAAAGCCGTGAGAAAGTGATATGGAACCAGAGAAAAAAAAGTGAGTCTCTAAAAAAGCTCTAGCACTTCTCTCGAAAAAACACTTCCAGCTAGATCAAAGAGTTGACACGGCGGCGCCAGAAGAAAGAAAGAAAAAGGCGGTGGAGAGGTCCATCGGTGGAGTCAGGCAGGAACCAGCCTTGCGCATTTACTGACATATATCTTATGTAACGCAACACCGATTGGGTTGTTCGTCACAAACACAACAATTTGCAAGACAGCGACGATAGCGACGATGGTGACGATAGTGACGATAGTGACAGTGGCCCCGAGAGGTTTTGAAGAACAGGCAAAGATTTAAAAAAGATAGGTTTGCTCTTGAATATCTGTCCACTTGTTGTTCATCGCTCAATAAGCAGAAATTTGCAATGATTTTATCTACAATGGCTAAAACAAGCGTGTCTTCCACGTTCGATCTTGTAATTTCCAGAAGCTCACCTTGATACCTGGGCTAACTGTTTTAGACATCTCCCGACCAAATGCGTCGTAAAAAGATTGTGAAAAAGGGCTTTCGCTTGTGTCTCATGGTATGTGGGCATAGCGGTGTAGGCAAATCTACCTTCATAAACACGCTTTGCGACGGCGAGGTTTATCCTGAAGATAATGATGGAGAGCTTCCCGCTACTATGGATATCACAACTAGAAGCGTTGGTAAGGCAAAAGGACTTTTTTGCTCATTGGTCTTATCTATTACTATCAGTACTCTAACGTAATAGATTTGAGTGAGCCTGACGGAACTACAATCACACTCTCCGTGGTCGATACACCTGGATTTGGCAATAGCATTGACAACAGCAAATGGTATGGCAAAATGAATCGCTCATGTAAACTACTAATTTCGTAGCTGCTCCAAAATCATTGACTACTTGAAGAAACAGTTTGATGAAATTCTGGTTGAGGAGACTCGAGTTAAGAGAAACCCCAGATTTGTTGACAACCGTATTCACGTTGCACTATACTTCATTTCTGCATCTGGTCATGGTTTGAGAGAGCTCGATGTGGACTTGATGACAGCGCTCTCAGCTCTTGTGAATGTTATTCCTGTTATATCCAAGTCGGACACACTGACTTCGGCAGAACTGGCTTACAATAAAAAGATAATCATGCAAGACATAAGGGATTACAACATTCCCATTTACTATTTCCCGTGTGAGCCAGATGACGAGGAAGCAGTTGAAGAATGTGGCGCTCTCAGAGACCTAGTTCCCTTTGCTATTGTTGGCTCAAACTCTTTGGTAAAAGATGAAGAAGAGTATGTACGCGTGCGTCAATATCCTTGGGGAACAGTGAAAGGTAAAGTAAAAGCTAAGTTTCTTGCTCATCGCTAACAAGCTTAGTCGAGGACACTGATCATTCTGATTTCGTCGCTCTCAGATCCGTTCTTTTCGGATCGCATCTTCAAGAATTAAGGGATATTACTCACGAAGTATTGTATGAGAAGTACCGAACTCAGAAACTGTCGGAAAACCCAAACTCCAATTACGATGAGTATGAAAACCCTGATCATTAATTGTGTGGAACTGACTTCGACCTGTCCAGAAGTTTTAGTGTAGCTTCAACTTTGCCCGGAGCCGGTAATAACATGTTTAATGAGACGCAAAAGTTGCGAGACAATGAGGAAAGGGTCCTTAAAGAAATCGAAGAGCAGAAGAGAGAGTTAATCAGGCGTGAAGAAAAACTGCGAGAGATTGAAGCTAAACTGGCCAAGGGCGATTCCAGCGCTGTGAATGGTAAAGCTCCTGCGCGTGATTCAAATACAACCAGGTCCCACCGTTCCATGGATCAGAGTCGCGGCCAGTCGAGCACCCCGATACAGACCACCAGGCGCAATCGATACAGCAACGGAGACTATGCCGATGATGAAGAGCACCCCAAAGTAGGTGAGATGGTAGTTTAAGTCGCAGTATCATAGTTAGAATTACTATAAGAGTATTCATACAGATTTCTTTTCTATACAGCTTCCACAGATGAAGGCGATACAGCCTTGCTCCTGCTAGCAACGCTAGACAATATGAGACAGGGAGGCATCGGGTTTAAGCCTTCAAAGTAAATTTTAACCGCATTAATCTAACTTGGAGCACAGAACCATGCCTCATGTTACCAACTCTATTTGCCTCAAACCCTGATCAGATTCCAGCTGTCAATGGCGTGAGCTTTACGAGAATATTGATAAATACTCATGGGCTTCATGGTAATCGAGAGTCATGAAACCTGATTGAATGGACCTGGGAATGTTCCTAATATGCACAAATCTCGTTGATGAGTGTTTGCAAAGCCCGTGACCCTCTTCAACACTGCAACACCCATTTTCGTGGCCGCCGTTGATACAAACTGCCCTGCATGGAACATCTTGGACTCCTGATAGTCATAGTCGAGCCAGAGGCTTTTAAGTGTGCTTTCCGTGTTGGCCATGTAGAAATAATAGAAAAAAAAATGCCATAGTATTTATACCGTTTACAGTATCTGTGATTAAATTTTGATTTTATTTCAGGAGGCTCACAATTCCGGATTTCACCTCTGTTACTAAAAGGCTTTCTCTTCTGCTTAACCTTCTTCCCTCTTCACTTCACCTCCTTCACTGGATCTTCCGACCTGCTTGATTCCTAGTACTATTAAGTGCTGAAGGGAGACTCAAACTGTCTCAAATTCCACATCGTTTGTAAAAATTTAGCATAGCGCCTCTGCCCTGTTGTTTACTTCTGCTATCCACACTGCAGACTTCTCGACCAAAACACAGGCACTGTGCCACCACTTCATTTACGATCCTCTCGTCACTCCATCAACATCTAAAACCTCTGTCGTGAATATGACAAGCGATGTAGCCAGCGCCTGTAGTGGGGTGAACAGCTCTACTCCCACTATCAACACATCTTATGCCGACGATTTGACACTCTCATCCGGTACTCCCGTGTCTGAAGAAAGCTTCTCTACGGCTCCCCTCTCTTTTGACACCGGCAGAAAGCCTGACACAGATCTGGCAATGAAGGACTGCTCAACATGGAATGATGGTTTGCTTGCGAGAAAACTAGCTCCCATCGAATGGTTGCCACCAGAGCTTATTGCCCACATATTCTCTTTCATTGCCGATAGAGAGAATCAGCATTCAACGTTACTAGTGTGCAAGAGTTGGTTTTCTGCAACCGTGAGTCCCTTATGGTTTCGGCCGAATATCCTCAATCTATCTACCCTGGATCTTATACTCCAAACTTTGAATACCCCCTCAAGTCATCTCACAATAGATTATGCATCCTTAGTTCGGCGTATCAACCTCACTAATTTACCAAATGTTGTAGACGACAACATGTTATTGCAGATGCAAGCGTGTACAAAATTGGAGCGCTTGACACTGGCTGGCTGTACGAAACTAACAGACTACTCGCTCATTCCACTTCTTCGGAGCAACCACGGCATACTCTCTGTAGACATGACCAACCTGGAAGCATTGACGGACCACACCTTGTTGACTTTGGCCCAGTACTGCCCGAAGCTTCAAGGGTTATACGCATCTGGTTGCAGGCGGTTGACGGATACGTCGCTTGACGCACTCTCTAATAATTGCCCTAGTTTGAAGAGGATGAAGCTCAATAGCTGTCACCTGCTTACAGACGAAGCAATCAGAAATATCATCACACGCTGGCCGATGCTTGTTGAGCTGGATTTGACTGGTTGCATGGCGATTACTGACGAGACGGCTCAACTCGCTTACACCAGGTTACAGCAGCTTCGAGAATACAGGCTTTCTCTTGATGTAAACATCACAGACATGACTCTTCTCGGTCTTCCGCCGAAAGCGTCGTACGACAAATTGCGCATCATGGACTTTTCCGGCTGTCCTTCAATCACTGACGAAGGCGTTGGTCGGTTAGTGTCTATCGCACCAAGACTTCGAAACGTAGTTCTTGCTAAATGCTTCAATATTACTGATCGTGGTTTGGTTCATCTCACTAAGCTTGGACGAAATTTACATTACATTCATTTAGGCCACTGCACCAATGTCACCGACATGGGAGTTAGCAGTCTTGTTCGGGCATGTTATCGTATTCAGTATATCGATGTGGCATGCTGCAACCAACTTCATGATCAAGCTGTCAAAGATATAGCGCTACTTCCCAAGCTTCGCCGAGTTGGCTTAGTAAAGTGCCAAAACATCACAGACGCTGGGATTGGTGCATTTGTCCTTCGTGGGCCTCGAGAGAACACGCTAGAGCGAATACATCTCTCTTATTGTAGTAGCATATCACTCTCGGCCATCACAAAGTTGGTAAATGCATGCCCTGGGCTGACCCATCTATCACTAACGGGCGTGCCTGCATTCATGAGAGAAGACTTGCTACAGTTCTGCCGTGAGCCACCACCTGAATTCACGCAACATCAACAGCAGGTATTCTGCGTTTTCAGTGGGCAAGGTGTGGCGTATCTACGAGAGCGTTTGAATTTGCTGATGGCTGAACGTCACTTAAACAACCAACGTTACGTTGAGGATTACATGGATCATTTCGACCGTCATCATGCGGAAGCTTTGAGAACTGCCACTCATGCATTTCGAACTGTTCTTCCTGGCCTGGTTCAAAACGCATCCGGTGATCGCCAAGAACCGCAACAACTACAGCCACTGAATATGAACCCGTTGTATAATTTACATCAGAATCTTGGACGGGCGGCAATAACTCAGCATATCCTTGTGAATACTGCTCAGACCGGGCCTGTGCACTTCCTGCCTTTTCAAATACCTTTGGTTCCACACAATCCAGAGGCGCCAGCAACCGCTGAGCCAGATTTTACACAAAATAGATACCTACAGTCTTTACAAGAACAGCAGCACAGACTTGCTATTCGCGTTATGGCCCGAGGAGCTTTTGACGCCCAAATGCATCTCAATGGCCCCAACATGAACGTCCAGGAACAGCTGCAGCAACCGCAACAAATGCAGCAACCACAAACCCGTAATTACATGGCTGTGGACCGTGACGGCCTCAATCAGGGAAATCAGGGGAATAATAACGTGAATGTCCAATTTGCCTTCTCGAACTATGCTGCGCAGCTGGTTCCTGAACTTGCAAATCGCTCAAATCTTCCGCCAGGCGCCGACGTCAATCAGGCACAAGCTCCATAAGTTGATATAGTTGACTCCACGCCTTCTGTATATTGGCTTGCTGCTTCTTTTTATTTATTACATCCAGAACTACCATACTCTATTGTTCTTCCTCGTAGTGGTACCTCATTGTTTTTGTGATTATATGCTAAATTATTGATGTCTCGTCGCGTAGCAGTGTAAGGGTCAACTACCTGTTTATATGAGATGGGCAATCCCAAAGAAGAAATAGGTAAACAGGTCAACTTCACAGTCCAAATATAAAAGATCCTGCCATCATGCTCTTCTTCTTTTTCTTCTTCTTCAATCTTTTGGTATCCAACATACCGAGTGAACGAGGATCTTCTTTTTATTCAATTCCATTTGAAAAGCTCTTTCAAAATTCCCTGATCTCTCTTCCAAGTTGACAACCCTAACACAACCGTCTTGCGTTCATCTCAATAGCATCAGGCATACTCCCGCTGCTCTGCAACAACCAAAGTTAGCACGTTCAAGACTCTCAGAACACTTCAAGTTCTTTGTCACTACTTCGCCATTCATTGGATCTCGTTCTACCAAATACTCCTCGCGAGCTATACATATTCATAGTTTTTGCATACTTGAAGTTAACTTGAGGATTGTATGACACCTAGCCCTGGTCACTCTTCAAAAATTCCTCACAAACCCACCGCCTTTATTTCTTAAATTTTTTGACTGAATCTCTTGCCTTTCCACTCTCTTTTGTTCTCTCTGCCTAACTCCTCAGTTATTCGAACGCGTCGACTTCAAATTTTTGTCCTTGTCTGCTGCTCCTTCTATATTTGTGTCATCGACTTCGTTTCATGACAATCGTCTCCTGCAGCCTCAATCCAGCTGGCCTTCCACTCCTTCAAACTTTCGGCCTGACTTATTTTTGTTCCTTCCACAGCCATTCTTGACGAGTCTTATTAGCGTTATTTGGTAATCACGTTTCTTGATTTACACCTTCTCGTTCACTATGAGTACAATTCAAGTAAGTGACGCGAACCATGTTCAATATATAGCCGTTTACTAACTTTCTCGGGAGGGCCGAACAACCCGCTCCAGAAAAGTTGCAGATGAAAATCCTGACTCCATGACCATGCGCGTCACTAGAGCCAAATCTGCTGCTGCTGGCGCTTCCAATCGCGAACCCTCTCGTTTGCCATCGCGGCGAAGAGCAGCTCTAGAAGACTTGAGCAACGTGTCTAAGATGACTAGCGCGAAGTCCTCGAAACTGTTATCGGTCAAGCCTAGCACCAACACCGTTACAGAAACCACTACAAGCATCAAGCCACGCACCAGAAGTGTTCCTGGAGGCACGTCAAGTGGCCGACGTGTATTGCATTCCAAAGATCAAATACCCAAACAACTCAATGGCATTAACGAACAAGAGCCTCACGCATCAACAAGGCCTGCCACCAAAATTAATTCTTCAACTTCTGTAAATAGCTCTCAGCATGTCACATCTTCATTTCCATCTTCAGGTCCGGCTGCTCCGCTTCACCCCTCAATTCCTAACACCCTCAAAAGGCAGGCTGATGATACGCGAACCACATCTGAACATTTGCGAACAAAGAACACTATAGATGACGATTACTTTGTCGAGACAGACATTGTGACGCGTGCCACTAAAAGGCCGCGAACGCAAGCTTGGGACGACTTAGATTCCGAAGATCTTGACGACCCTCTCATGGTTGCTGAGTATTCCGACGATATTTTTGAATATCTGTATGAACTGGAGAAGAAGTACATGCCCAACCCTGACTACATTGATGACCAGAAGGATCTTGAATGGCAACAACGTGGTCTCTTGATGGACTGGCTTGTAGAAATCCATTCCAAGCTTCATCTACTCCCAGAGACGTTATATCTTGCTGCAAATATTGTTGACCGATTTATGACATTGCGAGTAGTCAACCTAGATAAAGTTCAACTGGTTGGCGTTACGGCACTTCTACTTGCTGCCAAATACGAGGAAGTTTTTCCGCCGGTAATTCAGCATTTTGCTTATCTTACAGCCGGAAATTTCAATGAAGACGACATTATTAGTGCCGAAAAATTTGTTTTGCAGGTTCTTGAATTCGAATTGTCGTACCCTAATCCGCTCAACTTTTTGCGCCGAATTTCCAAGGCCGATAACTACGATGTCCACTCGCGGTCTATTGGCAAATATCTGCTGGAGGTTTCTGTTGTAGAACACCACTTGCTCTCTTATCCACCCTCTTTGCATGCTGCCGCTGCAATGTACGTAGCCCGCCATATTTTGGATAGAGAAGAATGGGACGCCAATCTTGCCCATTATGCCGGCGATTATGATGAGAGCACAGTAAGGCCAGTTGCTCGATACATTGTTAAATATCTTGCAGCGCCTGTAGCGCATGAGGCGTTGTTCAAGAAATACGCGGGTAAGCGCTACTTCAAAGCCTCTCTCTTTGCGCGTCAATGGGCAAAGGCCAATTGTCAAACGTTTCTTATGAAAGACTATTGAAAAGGCTGATGAAGGAAGCATTGGGGCTTACTAGCACCATCCTGCTGATGTGTAGACAGTACGCGGATACGTTATCGCGGCCGCGGTGAAGTAGGATTTCATTACATCTAATTGCATTATTGACAACACACACCGCATTACATTTTCTATCACCACCTTTTTCTATCTATCTTAATAATGCTCATTGTTACATTGTTTTTAATTCATTTCATTTCTTCAGTTGATTCTAAACATTGTAGTTCTACGGAGTTTGACGGAAGCCTTTAGTCCAGGTCTATGAAAACGATGTACTTTCATGTTATTTGCAACTTCTAGAGTTCAATTTCTCGTCAAGACGCTGGGCAAAAGCAGAGACAGTAAGCTTTGCAAATTTTTTCTTTATTGTAAAACAGATGATTGCCCTATCAAGTATATATGATCACGAGGAGTCCTTTGATTGAATTCTTCTAATATGATTTGGCATGGAACATTTGGGTAATAGTATTTTGGAGCATTGTTCTTCAGGTTTGCAATTGCAATTAAGAGCTAAAAATAAATATTATACACACATACACACACACACACACACAAATACAAATACAGCCAGACTGGTCCAGCTCTGAATAAAAATAAATCATGTCAACAAATTTATGTCGAGTTGTAAAGCAAAGTTGTAAGGTCGTAATTGATGATTCAATGTAATGGATTTGAGAAACTTCACAAAACCCCAAAGAGCCCATTTAGTCAAAAAAAGAAAAAAAAACGAAGAATAATCAAGCCTCGCATAAGCTTTCCAGCTACTTGTCCATTCTCATCATATCATCAATCATCATTTCGGAATTCCACTGAAAAAAATCTGGTCCATTTAGCAGAAAATCGAGTTCATCGGATCCGCCACCACCACCGCCAGTTTTTGGTCCATACGATAGTGGGGTTGACCCTGTCATGGTCGTATTTGGGCCCGGGGTTTGACTAGACATTTCAGTGGGAGTATCGATCTGTGAAATAGAGGATATTGGATTAGAATTCGTGTTTATGTTTGTATTCGAGTTTGTGTTTGGGGTTGTTGATGAAGATGATGAAGACAAGAGATGGTCTTCTTCTTGTCGAGCTTTCGTGTTCGCCAAATGAGTTGTTTCAAAATTAGGTGGCGACCGCGCCTTGATAATTCCCGTGCCGTCGGCAATTTCGTCGAACAACGGATTGAGACCATTATACATGGGGGGACGAGACGTCTGGTCGCGTACGCGTCTGTACGTATCCATGATGGAGTCTTGTCCCTTGATAGTTGACAGTGATATATGGCCGCTTGGAACGTTGACGCTTTCTAAAGTGACTGGCTGCCTCAGTGCATGATTGTTCATGGATGAGGGTGTTGACGAGGCAGGAGATACTGAAGCCCGGCCGTCAGAGCTAGCAGAGCGGCTAGCAAACGCGTTAAAAGAACTTGCGTCGGCTTGTTGGTTTATTAGCGATTCAGAAACTGTTTGGTATGCAAGCTTGGCTTCGGCCTCCATTGTTTCATGCTGCATTTTACTAAGGAAATCGCTAGAAACACTTGCCGTTCCCGTAGTCCTTAATATGTTTGCCTGTCGTATGTCGTTCTGTAACTTTTCGTAGAAACACTCTGCAACAAACATTTTGGGTCTCAATACCTTAAGCACAGTTAACAAAAAATCCAGCTGTGGTCGCAATTCAGAGCAAAGTTGTTCAGACTCGTCTGCCCCAGAAAGGGGGCTACCCATTTCTTGTAGAACTCGTTCTTCTTCGAGTAGTGTGATGAAGCTTCGCGCAGCAGTATACAAACAAAAGAGTCCGCATGGATTGCGCATCACAATCTTGAATAAACTGTTGCTTCTCCGTAAAACCCGCGCCACATTGCTCGTAGCTTGTTGACATCTGATTTTAAACTCAATAGGGTTGAAAGGCCCATTCTGGTTTTTCAGCTTAACTATAGCCGCACGATTCAGTGCAAGCACTGCGGTATGGAAAAAAAGTTGTAAGCTAACGGCCATGCTTTCTTTTTGATCGTTGTCCAGATCTAGAGCAAGAGGTGGAAGAACTTTAATCAGATTCGCAACTTGTTTTGCAAGACGCTGCTCTTTTGTCCACCATTCTCCAGCAGGACTTTTGTCGTCAGGCCTAAACGGCTTATTCATGAGACCAAAAGCCTGGCTCAAAAAGTAAGCAAATATCACCGAGAGAGCTAACGTTGATTCTATTCCTTTAATGTACTTCTCAGGAGACTCAAGCACTTTGTGAAACGAAATATGGCTACCTTCCTTGTTCTGATCAAATGCAATGTCATCTAGCGGCACGTTTGTTCTAATTTCATCTTCCCTGATTCCTGGTGGCCAGCCACATCCCATGGAGGAATACTTGTCTAAAAGGTAAACAGACCAGAATGTTCTTCTTCTTTCCTCCATGAGAACGGCATCACTAGTATCCAAGCTTCGGTGCCGCCCATTACGACCAGTTGTGGCTATGGGATCAAGATCGTGAAGGTTTAATTGATATGCTGCTTTGATGGCTTTTCCTACCGTGATCCAGGCGCGCCCAAACATTCCGGCCCTGTTTTCGTGAATGGCTAGCAGCGTTGTGGATTGGACGTATTCGAGTGTAAGAATTTCTTCCCCAAATCCTTTACCTTCTGCCTTGAAAAGGTACTTACAACACCGCAAATACATTTGATCTTGCAAGTGGAAAAGAGGACTGTTGCACAAAGTGGCTCCGGTCAAAAGAAGAGCATATAGAAAGTAGGGCTTTATAACTCCTGCCCCGAGCGATGTATAAAGTTTGCGCTTATTCACAAAAGGATAGCATGAGTGAGAACTTTCAAAATATTGATCGACAAGCTGGTGTATAATATCAGTACTGGGATATGGCTCTTCGACATCGATTAGAATGAGACTCTGGGCGGGGTCGGATGGTTCTTTTGAAGCGTCGTCAATTGAATGGCCGTGGGTAAATAAGTCAATGCTTCCGCCTGGAAAAGACATTACTCGAGCGGCATCGTCGGCTCGGCTGGTAGGCGGTTGAAATGTGACTGGCGGAAGGGTCTCTATTATGGTATCTTGGGAATCAACCTCGTCCAAAACGGCCTCTTCAAAGAAAGAAGTTCGGCTTTTGGTAACCTTCACATACTTGCTAACTTCTGTGTCTGCGTTATTTGGTCGCTTCTTGCTAGTATCTTCGTCGTCTTGTTTCGCTGCCATACTTTGAGCCAGCATCTTTTCCATTTGCTCCAAGCGACTTTCCAAAGTACGTAGATATCCTCGTGGCGGACCAGACTTTTTGTGCACAGTTGTGTATTCACAATCTTTATTCAAGCGAGTGCAAGAGTCGCAGCGCGGCTTCTGGCCACTACATTTGAGCTTCCTGCGACGGCACAGCTCGCACGCTGTGTGTCTTTTGCGTTCACCTCCATCTTGGCTGTCGTCATTTTCAGCCTCATTGCTGGCTTCGTTTGATATTCCAGCACCATTATCGTCCGGCGTGGCAAAATGCTGCTGGGAGGTATAGAGGGTGCTTGAGGGATCACGCACTGATCTTGAGGGTGAACTTAACGTCAATGGTTTAATTGCTGTAGGGTCCGACATAGCGGACAGTGTAGTTTGTAACAGACGAAGAATTTCAGAGCTGTCTAGACAGTGAAACGCTTACAGCGGTCTATGGAAGCGCTTCTTACAATAGAGAATTCCTCGGAAACGGAGTCAGACAAAACTAGCCTGAATTGAAGACGGAGCAATGTTACTCCGCCTTATGTCATTCTAGAGTCATATATATGTCAGACATTTATGTAATGACTTGTAATGCTTAAATTAAGCGTTTTTTAGAGGGTGAAATTAGAGAACGCTAAGACGCAACTTCAACTGGACCAGTACCTTAGAGTCTGAGCAAGAGCCATCAAAACTTTGAAGCGAAATTCAAAGCTTTTCAGCTTTTCGGCAAAACTGCTCTATATTTTGCAACCATTCGTTGACTGCCACTGCTATTGCTCACTGACCTTGACAAACTATAAAGGCAATAACGCCTTAACCAGCTCTATACAGACATAGCAGTCTTATAAACCTTGTGTCTCAGATCGGCTATAGCTATACGACGTCAAAGCGATCACAAAGACCTACTGGTAGCACAGAACATGTGGAGAGAAAAGCTTTAGCTTGAACAACTCTACCGGCCCTAGAGCACCAAACAAATCAATGCACCGACAGATTCAATTTCCGAGCACCGAAAGGACACTTGTTGCTGGTTTAATGCTGTTATATTGAATTTCTAGTCTGGCTATTTCATATCTTAGCTATTGCCCTTGAACTGCACCTTATAGAGCGAATTTGTGCATTTGCTTTTGCGCCAAGTAATTTTTTTCCTCGACCTCTTTTTTTCTTCATTTCCCCTTCACTTCTGTTTTCATTTCGTTCGTTTGAGTATTTTGCTTCTACGGTTTATAGCTACTATATAGACGCTTTTCCGCACGTCTCGAGAAGCCCAGCGGTCTTTTCACAAACACGCCATCTTTGAATTCGCTTTTTTGTCACATTTGTTGTTGCTATAGTATTTCGAGACTCTAAGCTCTCAGAGACTTTGATTTTCCTGGACAGATTGTAAGCCCCTCTCTGGTTCATCATGGCAAACAACGAAGAAGGTTCTCACTTGACGGCAAGTCAAGCAGATACCATGCGCATTATCTCAGTGATCTCCTCATGCATAAGTATAGTAGCAGGTCTCATGGCTTTCTATCTTTATATTTCGATGAGAGTAAAGGTATTTCGACACAACCTCATTCTGATGTTACTCATGTTTGACTTCGGCAAGGCCGTTGTGCTTTTGTGGTATCCAGCAAGAGTTCTTTTGGTCCCGTCTGCGTATGACAATGTCAACTTCTGCGAGGTTGTTGGTTATTTTACGTCTTCATTTATCGAAGCCGCAGATATTGCAGTACTTGCGCTCGCCGTTCATACTGCGCTCCTCGTCTTCAAGAAATATACCGGTACAGAAGGAGGTTTATTTCGATACCGATATTTTGTCTATGCCATAAACGTGATAGTGCCTCTAGTTATGGCTTCTCTGCCTTTCATAAACACCGGGAAACGTACATATTCACCTCTCACCACATGGTGCTATCTACCAATACGGCCTTTATGGTATCGCCTGGTGCTGTCATGGATTCCGCGGTACTTCATCCTGGGGTCGATTATTACCATCTACGTCAGCATATATATTTACGTCAAGTTAGAGTATAACAGAGTCGTCAAGTCATACAGGCAAAGCCAAAGCTATCTACGAAGCTCTAGTATCAACGAAACTGAACCTCCAAAACCTTTTATTTCTCGCCTGAAAAGCCTCTTCAAGCCCTCCAAAAACGACGCAAAAACCCCCTTTTCGGCCAAACACACTGCAATAAAAGTAATATCACCAGTTTGCCGCTTTTTATCTTATTTTCCTGGTCTTTCTTTTCTTGACCCCTCGCGTTTGTTTCGTGATCCCGTTGTTGTCACAAACGACCTCGACATGGCCATACGAGACTTCCAGAAAGACGCGCTAGCCGACTTTCAAGCAAGGCGAAACGTTATTGAGCGGCAAATTCGAAGCATTTTTCTCTATCCAATTGCCTATCTCTTTCTATGGATGGCCCCGTTTGCTGCACATCATCTTCAGTACAAACATTATCCAAATGATGTCACCGTATTCTGGCTGAGTTCAGTTGCTGCTTTCATGCAGCCTTTCAACTGTGCGGTCGACACCCTTGTGTTTTGCATTCGCGAGCGACCCTGGGTTGATCGAAAAGAGGTTATTTTTACTCAAAAAAATGCGACTTGGATTAAAACAAGGTTCTGGCGCCTTTTTCCATGTGCAAGCGAAACGCGCAAGAGAAGAAAATCTGCGACCAGCATAGCTACCGCCTCTGATGTCGGTAACACCCAGTTTTCCGGTACCACAATTGGGGCGCCATTTTCCTCGTTTGATGCTGATATAGAGCGCTTTACACAAAACAAAAAACTGTCAGATTCAACGGCAGGCGGCAAATCCAGTCGCAAACAGTCATCCATGGCTGGCGTTAGTCTGAAAAAGGACTTGTCTAATGACACATGTGCTCTTTCTACAAACAATGCCAAAGAGGGTGCAAGCAATCAGCATGCAAGCCAAAGTATGAGCCGAAACTCAACGCTACGGCATGACGACCCTTATGCTTCTACCACTCACCGCGTGGAGTTTGCATCAATTGAGGGGAATGAGAACAGAGATGAAGACAGTAGCGAAGGTGAGATGGATCTTATGGAGTTTCTGCGTTAGTGTTGGTTGCGTTCGGCGTTTGGCATAAGAGTTGAACCTCGTGCTTTCATCCTAATGATTTGACATGTCTTGTTTATTGTTCGATGTTTTCCGTTTGTCCTTGTTTCCCTTTATATAGCATTTGTTTTTGTAACATATATTTATTGCAACAAAGTATTGCCTCTTGATCAGCTGGTTACCGTAAGGCCAAACGATTCCCAACGACCTAGCATTCCCCATGGCTAGACTGTCAATTTGTTGGGCTTGTGGGTGTGCTGTGACCCTCTGTAGCCACTGAGTGTGGTTCTAACACGTACGGCTGATATGAGTGTAATTCTATTCCGATAACGCCGTGCCATCGTTTGAAATTAATCACTCTGAAGTACCAGCCAAAGTACTGCAGCTGGCAATGACGTACGAACTGATCAAATGAACATTGATCGGGTTGATTACAAATAGTTTTTCTATGGCTACAGTGCCTACCGCCATGTTTTGCACTTAGGGATCTTTTGTTTGCGATCGTTTCAGAGCCTTTCAAAACCTTTCAGAGCCTTACAAAGCCAATAAGAGCCTATAAGATCTTTGGAAGCCTATCTTTGCGAATAGTCGAGAAGTAGCCAACGGTGGTAGTTGCCCTGGCAACTACTACTTATAGTGGGAGATGTTTCTTTAATGGCAAGCAACAGAGGCCCCAGGAAGTTACCCTGTTTCTTTGCTGACGAAAACGCGTTGACTTGCACTTAGGGACCGTTTAAGAGATCGTAAGCTCGAGGCAAACGCCAACGATGCCACGCAAAAAGGCCGATTTCACGGTCTCAGCACACTCAACTTGAAGTCTCAGCTCTGAAGCTCACATCTACCGCTATGTTATAAAAGGACTGCTATGTTCGTCATATATCAACCTTTTTTTTCCCTTCTATAAACTTATCCCTCACCTTGTCCAGAGCTTCCCTTGTTGAAATATTCATTGTCTTTCCTGAAAGGTCTCTTCTAATATTTATTCCGGCATTATTCCAGCCCTATTTAATCTTTCTCTCATCCTTCTACTCGGAAAAAACAACAGCCATTC
Organism: Geotrichum aggregatum; assembly: GCA_030564925.1. NCBI lineage: Eukaryota > Fungi > Ascomycota > Dipodascomycetes > Dipodascales > Dipodascaceae > Geotrichum > Geotrichum aggregatum. The sequence goes on along the minus strand of JAJMAH010000106.1, from coordinate 18,075 downwards.
ACAAAAATGTCATTCACAGACCGCTTTCCTGAAAAAAAACTCAGAGTTATCTCTGCTCCATTTTCTGGTGGACAGCCCAAAGGCGGTGTCGATGATGGCCCACAACATCTGCTGGACACGGGACTGATCCCAACTCTCGAAACACTTGGCTGGAAGCCTGAATTCAAGGGACACCTGGATCTTCCACGCCCAGCGTCTGACGAGCCAATTGGACACGTCAAGAACCCCCGCTACGTCGCCAACACCGTCAAAACTGTCTACGAGCAGGTCTCGGAGACTGCCAAGAGCGGCGCGTTCCCTCTTACCATTGGTGGTGACCACTCAATTGGAACTGGTACAATTGCAGGTGTGCAGTCTGTCCACCCCGACGCCTGTGTCATCTGGGTTGACGCTCACGCGGATATCAACACTCCTCAGTCCTCAGAGTCTGGAAATCTACACGGCTGCCCCGTCTCCTTTGTTTTGGGAATTGACGGCCCTCTTTCCGAAAAGTCCGAGGAAAACGTCTTTGATTGGGTTCCCCACTGTCTGGATGACAGCAGGTTGGCGTACATTGCTCTCAGAGATTTAGACGACTTTGAGAAAAAGTATCTTCGAGAACACAACATTGCAGCATACACTATGCGCCATGTTGACCAGTATGGAATCGGCAAGGTCGTCGAGATGGCTCTTGACCGTGTCAACCCTGGTAACAAGCGCCCTATCCATCTGTCGCTTGATATTGATGCCATTGATCCATTCTTTGCTCCGGCTACTGGTACTGCTGTTCGCGGCGGTCTCACCTGGAGAGAGGGATGCTACATTTGTGAGGCTTTGGCCGAAACTGGAAACCTTGTTGCAATGGATTTGGTCGAGCTCAACCCTAGTCTGGGCGAGCACCCGAACGCTGCACCTGACACGGCTGCTGTCGCTATCAGTTTGATAAAGTCGGCTTTGGGAGATGTGATTTTGTAATTATAGCCCATTCACATCAATTAAATACTCAAAATAATTTATTACATGAACCTATGCGAAATATTATGTCTATACTATCATTGTTGGTATCACTTTAGATCTAGTTTCCGTTATTTGATTGACAGTAGTGAAGAACAAACCCCTGCTTAAAGTCCTGAGACAAAATTGATTCCGGGATTGACCAGACTTTAAACTGCGGATGCTCAACAAGCTGGACCATGAACGCCTCCAGAACTACAGGATCTCGGATTTGCTGCGCTATAAAAACGTGTGCATTTCCATTGTGGGCAAGCTTGCAAACCCGGGCCAAAGCGTCCAGGAAATGAGGAATAAGGTATTCGTTGTAGATAGTATCGCAAGCAATCACCAAAAGTCCTACGTCGTTTTCATTTTCATGCTCACCTTGATATTCTGCTGGCGATTGGTTTCTGGTTTTGTTTCGTCCTCTGTTCTCATTGATAGCAGGTGAGTTTATGTCGCCTTTATGCAAAAGTAGCTCAGATATGTTTGAAACATACTCCTCGGCCAGTTCCCAGTCATACTCTACAATGTGGATGTTTTCTGGAGTTCTGCCATCTAGCCCCATGATTTCGTTTTCCCTGAAATGGCGCGCAACATTTTGGCGTGCCAGCCGAGTTATATGGGGTTGATCAGTAGCTACATACTTTCTGATGAATGAGTTCTTGGAACAAGAGGCTGCTCCCAATGCGATTGGTAAAAGTGCGGCAGCCCCACAGCCCAGTTCTACCACATCAAAGGGAGCTTCAAAAAACCTATTGCTGCAACTGCTACTAACGCCATGACCAGCTGCGGGAGGTGCTGCGTACATTTGTTGGAGAAACCACTCTACAAACACGACTGAGACCCTCCATAGCATGGCGCCAGTTGTGGAGGACTCTGTGCTCGAATTGAGCAAAGACATATTTTGGACCACGCTGATTTCTAGCGAGTCAGTCGTATTAGAGTCAATATTGTCTGGCGATGGACCTTTTTGCCCATTTTGAGCTTTTCGACGCCCGGCGCCTCTTTTTTTCTTTTCCTTCAGCTCATCTGTTCTCGCTGAGCCAATCACTGTCGTTGGCACTTTGATCTGAACTGTAATCTCTCCGTCCTTTCGGCTATAGAACCCCAGATCGACCTCGGAGGCAGGAGCACGGTTAACGATGACGTCAAATACATGCTCACTTACTGTTTCTTGAGTGAGGAGATCGAAATCAGTAGTGTCCATGTATATGTCTTTATACTGGCAAATTGTGCGAATCGTCACTAGCTGGTGTAGTACTAGTACCGTAAATGAAATTTAGAGTTGATATTGAAAATTTGACCCAAAACCAAAATAAGCCCGAATAAGTGCTATTGATCCGACGTGAACGACCTTTGACGAATAGTTTATCACCAGCTTGCAGCTAGCCGTATAAGCTGGATATCGAGTGTTTTATGCTTCAAAAGGCCAAGTACATCTCATATCCAATCACAAAATTCGCATGATGCTGAATCAATCGGAAAGAACTGATTGCATTCAACGACAGCAGATCTTACAGATGATTAAGTTGACGAACAGGCATTATCGAAGCAGGGTTTCACTTGTATCGTATTCTAGTTCTCGTAGGTAGAAGCGAGATGAATAACCACATAGATCGATTGATATTGACTGAGACGCCAGAGCTCGATCAGTGAAAATTCTGCGTAAATATGAGACCGGGCGGATCATTTCAGACTGGGATCTGGAACGGTTGTTGTTATTGAGAGATTTGGAGCCTTCACGTCTTATAATGCTGCCTGACCACTTGCCATACTGATTACCACCTGTATATCGGCATCTTAGACACTTAAGCACAGCTTGTTCTCTTTCTGTCCTCATTCTCAAACTGTGCAGTTTCCATTAAAACCCGTGGACAGCTCGTTATTCATCTCTTGTTGCTTGTTTTTGCTTGGCTGTCATTTTGATAATTTCTACTCAAACGGCCAGCAACAAACCCCCTTCCAGCTGCCAACCTCAATCGAAACACTGAAATTGGTCAATATATTGGTACAAAATGCCTGCAGACTGGACAGTAGACCCTGACAATCGACGACGTCTTTTGGTAAGATATTTCTGAAATCTAAACGCTCATTTAACCTCATGTCGCTGACACAACGAAATAAAGGCTCTCCAAAAGCAAGGCGCCAACAAGCAGTGCTTTGACTGCGGTGCTGTCAACCCCCAGTGGGCTTCGCCAAAATTTGGAATATTTATTTGCCTGGAGTGCGCCGGCCTTCACCGTGGTCTAGGTGTGCACATCTCTTTTGTGCGATCTGTCACCATGGATCAGTTCAAGACTGATGAAATGAAGGCTATGGAATTAGGTGGTAACGAGAATGCTCGAGTTTACATGGAAGGCGAGGGCCTGGACTTGAGCCTCGAGCCTGCTCAGAAGTACGATACCGACATTGCAAAGGACTACAAGGACAAGCTGGCGGCCGAGATTCAGGGTGTGGAATGGGTGCGCCAAAAGCGCGAGACAGTTCAACCACGCAACACTTCTTCAGCTGCTGCATCTTCTACAACTTCTCTCAGCAGCAATAATGGTGGCTCTCAATCCCAAAAAGCTCGCGGTGAGGCTTACTTTTCGACACTCGGTAAAGCCAATGAAGCTCGACCTGAGGGCCTCCATCCTTCACAAGGTGGTAAATATAGTGGTTTTGGAAGCTCGGTCAATAATGAGCCTAGCGGATCTAGTAACGTGCTCGAGAGTTTTCAGTCCGATCCCCTTGGATCTCTTACCAAAGGCTGGGGCTTTTTTACCAAAAGCGTCACTAAAAGTGTGGGCGAGGTCAGTGAATCTTATATTAAGCCTAGTATGCGTAACTTTGCCGAGGCTGATGTTGGCCAAAACGCCCGCAAGGCTATGATGCAGTTTGGCTCTAAAATGCAGGAAACCGGCAAATACGGTCTTGAGACATTTCACAAATTCACTGATGATAATCCTAAGGGCAAAGGGCAAAGAGGCGCTGGTTCCGACAGCGAGTACGGTCGGCTATTTGAGGGCCTAGGTGAGGAACCTGGTTTGAAAGGCGAAACTAAGATCGAGCCTGCATTTGGCATTGAAAGGCCATCAGCAAAAACTAAGCTCGAAGGAATGGGAAACCCTGCAAAGAAAGAATCGTGGGATGACTGGTAGTCTACGTATACAGACATTGTTTCTTCTCATTGCCTACTTTATTTTTGAGCTGTTCATCTTTCGTACATCGTTAATCCTTTCCATTACTTATTTTACAGGACACGACGAGCAATTAATACTTGTAGGCTCCATAGATCCCTCAATCGCTCTGTTCATGGTTTGAAAAAATTGTAATTAGTATTCAATACTGCACGATATGTGTGCACACATCATAATTCGACCCTAACCTTATATTACCTGACATTTGGATAACGCTTCTGCAGCTTGAGCTGTGAGCACACTCGTGCACTACAAAGACCATTTTCTCTTCGACGCCAGAACTTGTCTTTCCTTCCTGGTTTTTCTACCAACAGTCAGAGCCTTCAAAGCACATTATGGAGTACAACAGGGGAGCGTTTCTAGTGTTTTTGTTGTTCTTCATCTTTTTTACACCCGCAGGAAACGCACCCCATCTTTCATCACCAAATGAGCTCTTCCGACTAAAGGAATACCTAAGCACTCAACGAAATGAGACAGAAGCTCTGGCGAACTCGACATGGCATCACCCCCCAGGAAATTTAACGGGAGTTTGGCCATACCCGAAACAAAAAGAGGTGAATGGCAAAGAGTTTTTGCCCCCGGAAATCATTGACATGGCAAATCAAATATGGCATTCCGAGGTTACGACAAATTCAAAAACTATTGCATCTGACGCCGAAAGCGATGCTAAAAATGAAATTGAGCATCAAGGGGAGCTAGACGAGAGAGACCTTTTGGAAAGTGAAGAGCCAATTTTGACTAGTTTCGACGACTCACCACTAGTCTTTTACTCAAACATCTCAGGAGTTTATGAAGGGGACTGGCATCTGACCAAAGACTCGAAGAATCTGATTCCAAAAAACATGACAATTGCTGGCGTGTTTTTGCCTCCCACAACTACCTTAGTATATGGCCGAAACGTCTCGATGGAAGATACGGATCGAGTTGAACATGGCTCTCTAGGGCCCTCTCGAGGAAACATGACCAAAGAGCATGGAAAATCAATGCTTACTATAAACGAAATACCTCCTAGAAACTCTTCCAAACCTGCTAATGTGACAATGCTGGTCATGAAATTATCAGTCTACGATGAGGGCGAGTCTGATAGATTTTCAGTAGACCTGCAAGGCTTATATTTCAAAGCCACAGGCAACTTGATTTTGACAACTTCATCCCTGAAGTATTCTGGGCTTCAACTTATGCCTCATTTGATGCTAGATGAGCAATACTTTGTAGAGGCGAAAGGGCTAATGACTTGGTATCTTAATGCAACTCTGACATCGTATGAAGACGAAATGGACTATGCAGTATTTCAAGAAGCAGATATTGCCTCTGATAACTGCGAGTATATTAGCTATGGGCACGTCAAGTCAGTTCCATTAACAAGACAGGAACTACAAGATATTGAAGATGAGTTCGAGAATCCTATTGGAAGGCCGTTGAAAAGAGTCCCCGAATTACAACTGTCGGCATTGTTTTATTCTCCAGATTGTGCTATTGCAATGTCCGCGGAGAAGGTGATTGGCGAAAAGTACGAAACTTACTGGAATCGTATCAGAGTCATTATTCTGCTTGGCGTTTTACTTTTGCTTGCACAGATGGTACTACTAGCTAAACAGATGAGAGATACAAATACGCCATCGCTTACATTGAAGGTGAGTTTTGTATCAATCACCATGATGGCCATTATAGATGGAAGCATTTGGATGGCATCGTTCGCATCCTTTTTTGTGGAAGTGTTGGCGTTGCCTTTCATGGCGGTTGCGTTTCTATCGTTTGCCCTTACGTCTATGTTTGAAATGAGATACATGGTTAAGATCTATCAATCTCAATTACCTGAGACTGTGTCGGATGAGCGTGTTAGACAGGCAACCCAGGGCAATACGGTAAACGGACAGACAGCTCTTTATGCTAGACCCGATGGGTCCATTGTGAACCCGCAAGCATTTACAAGGAACCCAGGAAGCTCGCCTGAACCTGATACACTACCATTGCCTGCGACTGCTCCGACGGCGCCTCGACCTAATGTGCCAGAAGTAGACACAAGCGATCGTGCTATTGCAGGAATGATTTACTCTAGATTTTACTTCGCATTACTTGTTTTTATCATCACCTCTTTGATAGCCACGACATGGCCTGTTCGAATCCGTATATTTTACGAGTACGTCATGGTGTTTGTCTTTTATTCCGTGTGGGTACCTCAAATTTACCGCAACATTTCGCGGGGGTTCCGAAAATCCTTTCTATGGTCCTTCATTCTGGGAACCACTATAGTCAGGCTCATTCCATTATTCTATGTGTGTTTATTCAAGAACAACATAATGGGCCACCATGATGACCCGCTGCTGCTATGTATAGTTGTGGTCTGGGTCAGCTTGCAAATTTTTGTCTTGGCGGCACAGAATATGTTTGGAGCAAGGTTCTTTCTTCCAAGAGGATACCTGCCGGTTCTTTATGACTATCATCCTGTGCTTTACCAAGGCGATGCCGAATCTGGGCTGGGAATTGACGTCAGCTCTGCCGGCCAACAGCTTCCGCCACGACCATCAAGCACCACTACAAACACTACTACCTCAGGGTCAAGATCAGAATCAGAATCAGAGTCAGAAGAAAGAAGACAGGACAACGCAGATGTGACACAGCCTCTCCTCCAAACTCATACAGCCGACCACGTTCATTGCCACGACCACGGCCACCAGGAAGTCCTGAGACCGCTTGTTGATTGCGCAATATGCATGATGCCTGTCGAGCTCATCATCACACCTCGCGAAGGCGCAGGCTCACATCTCACGATGTCGCCGGCATTGATGCTTGCTAGAAGGCGATATATGGTCACGCCCTGTCAACATGTGTTTCACACAGATTGTATGGAACGCTGGATGAGATCCAGATTGCAGTGTCCGATATGTAGGCACCCTCTTCCACCGTTGTGATGAGCATGACCTATGACTATGGTCCATATACTAGGCACTGTATACTTATAATACAGTATATGTGTCTGTATGATATTTTTTTTCTTTTTGAGCTCTTTTAGTTTATTTTGCGTTATCTTTTTTTCTGTTTCGTCTGCCGGTACACGTAGATTTCTCTTAAACTCTTTGAATGCTATCGATATTTTATATTTTTCTTGATCCAGGAAGACTGATACGTGATACTAGTACAAGTGTGTGTAACATTGCTTATTCCTCCATGAAGTTGACAGGCAGATCACGATAACCAGGATCAACGGCTCGATATGTCTAGATATTTATACAACGTGAGCAAAACTGGCCTCAATGCAGAAATGTGAAATTTGATTCTCGCTTTCAGTCAATAAATCTATTATCCGTTCACAAAGATATCTATAATAGTTCACAATAATGCTAATTACATGAAAACAGACGAGAAGATAGGAAATCTGTTGTCAGGCCGGTGTATATAAAGCACAACTGGTGGTCATATTCTACCACTAGAATACCTCAATACTTTTAAAATTTTAGGTATATAATTTCGCAGCTAACCTCCTTCTTTCTCTAGGCTCTGACAAATGACGCATGGATTTCTTTGCAATTTGTTGACACATACACACTCTTGGGAATAAAAACACGTTAGATTATTTTATACATAAGCGGGCTATCTTTTTTTCGAGGATTGTTTGTTTATTTCTTAGCAGTAATTCTCTTAAGGTAGAAAGCAAGCTCCTCACCTTCCAAGATGTAACCGTCAACACGGCCGCTCTGGCCGGGTCGAGAAGAGATGGCAGCGTAAAGACGACCGGCACCAAACTGAGCATCAATGGCAGACTCAACCTTGGCACCAGCAGCCCGAGAAGCGATCTTGCGCTCAGCCTGCTTGGATCTGGGGGCAGCAACCTCCTCCTCAGACTTCTTCTGGTTCTTCTTCTTGCCAACGAGGACACCGTAGTGAGACTCAAACCATTGACGGAAGGGAGTAGCATCGATCTGGACAATAGCAGCCTTGGTCAGAGTGTTAGTTCTGATAAGCTCATTGTTGGAAGGGTGGAAAGCAACGTTGACAACACGGGTCTTGCGGGTAACTCCCTCGGAACCCCAAGAAAAGTTACCAGTCTCAACACGGAGAGCACGGAACTTCTGGTGACCACCACGAGTGCGGACAGTGTGAATTCTCTTAGGTCCGATACGAGTGTTGGCGGGCTGACGTCCCAATTCAAACTTTCTCTTCTTTCTGTATTGAGAGCGTTTGGCACCGGTGTGCGAACGCTTGTGGCGTGAATCACGAGAAATACCCATAATGAACTAAACTGGACCTTTTAGGTGTTGTTAGTATGAATGCAGAAAACATCAAATCAAGAGTTGTTGAAAAAGGAGTTCATGAATGCTTCTTTTGTTGTCGGTCAGTGATGAACTTTAAGCAGACCACAAGAATTGCAGTAGTGGTTTATGAGATTCTCAACCACCAGACAGCAGCTCTTAATTTTTTACAAGGTCGAAAGGACATTACAAGTGTCGAGCGTGGTTGATATTAAACAAAATAGAAAGCATTCAAATCATGAACCCTCCGTCAAGAGTCAAGATAGTATTGATAGTATGCTTACCTGTCGGATTGATGTCGTGAGATAGGCGGTCTAAGCTGGTCAGTCGAAGGAAAAGAAAAATGAAAAAATGAGTGGTATATTTTTTTCCAAGTGCCATTGTGGGCAAGGGCTATTTACCACCTTGTTGATGCTGATAATTGAGTTGGTGACCTGCGCTTCAAGGGCGGAGAATTGGCGGACTTGGTTATACCTTCAGTCTCAAATATTTTGGTAAACTCCTAAATAGGAAATGAACTAGGGCTCTACCCTGACGCTATTTAAGTATTGGGTAAGGGCTAATACATGGAATTTTCAAACGCCCCGCAAGTCGCTGTACGGCTGAAACGTTATTTGAGCCAGGATAAACATATGCAGCAGGGCTTTGAGGAATTGTGCGTAAACTACTGGCACGGATATCAAGAGCGATTCCACGAAAGTAGGTTTGTTCTCGCCGACTACTACTTTTAAATGGACTTGGCCAGACCTCCAATTCAGAAGGCTCTCCAAAGAAATGCCTTTTATTTTTGATGCAATTTAATCACGTTTGGTAAGGAATCTCGTATGAAAAATGAAAAGCCTCAGCAAAATTTGTCTTAATAATTAGAGATAAATCACTTTATTGTCCTGATTAAATGTGGAGAACACTCAAGTGTAATAAATATTTGTCCCTGAAGGAAGACATTTCACGTTCTTTCGATGCAGGCCAGTTCAGCTTGCTTGCCTCGTATTTGTTCTAGTGTAGTGATAGTGTCGAAATACTCCCTGAGTTTACAAAAGCCGTTAGTTTTTAGATCACACAGCTAAGAGGAATCATTGAACCAGGAAGGGTTTTTACTCCGGCTATCCCTGATTATCTTTGAGTGAAAAATGCAAAAAATCATTAGCTTGCAATTGTTGATAGTGCTCAATGGTTTATATCTGACCCGTTGTTCTTGTGTGAACAACGAAAAACTCCTCGGCCGAGATCTCAACAACGCTTGAAATTTCAGGAACTCGTCCGAGTTGTGGAAAATTTCCGTAAATTATCTTCTCCTTGAATTTGTGCGTGGCATGTTGACAGGGCTCGAGCGACCCCTCCAGGAACGAACCGCAGATGATTAATTCTTCTCAAAACGAAACTACTCACTAATAATCTAGTAGCTGACTTCCAACTCATTTACTGCCTAAATTTCTACAAGTTGACACCTTTCCCCAATCTGTTTCTCTTCTGTATAAACCTACAATACACAAAGAAGCAAACTGGAAATATTTGCATTGGCGTCATGATTTACGAGGAGATTGACATAGAGGACATGGAGTTTGATAAGAGCTCAAACTTGTTTAGCTATCCGTGCCCTTGTGGCGACAAGTTTGAGGTCTCAATAGAAGACCTTCTCAGTGAAAGCACCAGCATCGCGACATGCCCAAACTGCGGTCTCGAGATTGAAGTTTTATTTGAAAAGGTTAGTATACCATCCATTACTCATGACCAATTGTAACTGAGCGGCAAACTGACAATCAGATATAGAGCTATCTTCTAAAAATCAAAAAAGCGACGGGTCAGTCTTCCTCTGCACCTCCTGAGGTCTATGCTTGATTTTATGACCAAGAAAAAAAGCACTATCTCTGCAGCACCAACTTCCGCATGGCACACACCTTAAAACTACCGTAGATATCGTAATATATTTCAGTATAAATATATGACTATACGTATCAGCTATTTGGGCATGAATAATCAGAAGGTTGGGGTATATGGCATTATTATACTAAATGTCTTCGTTATCTTCATCATCATATTCTTGGTAAAGTTCTGACTCGCTCATTGAGTCAGGGAAAAAATCGCCTTCATCTTCCTCTACTTTCTCGTTGGTGATGGCATTTTGGATTGCCTCTGGCATTTTGGCATAGACACGAGTCTTAGGTGTTTCTGAATTATTGGAAGTGTTTTCATCCACGAGAGAAGATAACTTTAGAGAATTTTCGGAGGAAGAAGAAGGCTTTCGTACTGAATAAGGTATATTCGCTGATAGCGTCGTGTCGTGGGCATTGTCATTATTATTCGGCGAAGGGACTACCACCAGCTCTATGTCTTGAGGGATCTGGAGTGGCCGGGGTTGGCGCCGGGAGGTTCTAGTGGTAACTGGGTTCTCGATAGAGACCTCTTCGCTAGATATAGCAATAGAAGGCTTACTGGAATGTACAATTTCAGGTGTTGAAGTTTCGGCCAGTTGCGCTACATCCCTGATATCTTTCGATATAGTAACAGCAGAGGATGAGCTAGATATACACGTATTCAGATAGTCATCTTTCTCCTCTCTTGCATCGGACAGTGCTGTAGAGTGTGAATCTTGATGTTCCTTCACGTCGGGCCTAACCAGAGAGCTGTCAGTATAATCGTGTTCCTTGTCAAGAGTGCCATCTTGCTCATCGTGAATAAAACCGCCACCTTCTCCGACGTCAATGAAACCACCACCTTCTCCGTTTTCAATAAAACCACCACCTTTTTCATTATTGATGAACCCACCTTCCTCTTCATCGTTAATAAAACCGCCCTCTCTACTATCGTCTATAAAGCCACCTCCTTCTTCATCGTCAATGAAGCCACCTCTTTTATAGTCATTGGTAAAGCCACCTTTTTCATCGTCGTCTATAAATTCACCACCGGTGTCTGGTTGACCTTTTAGCTCGACAGTGATCTCCTTCGTATCGTCGGCAAAAAAGCCTCCTTCGTTCGGTTCGAGTGATTCCGTGTCTGCAGGCAAATTTTCCGCAAGCTCTAAGTCATCAACTTTTCCATGTTGCCGTTCCAAGCGAGCCCTGATTCGAAGCGCAGTAAGATAGCGTCTCCATGTCATCAATGCGCGAGCTATTGCCATTTCTTTGTTTTCCTCCTCTTGTTCCTCCACCATTTGCTCATAAACTGCACGAACGGCTTCCTCATACTCTTTCGCAATCACAATGCCATCTATGCGGGCCGTGGCTACCCCGCGCCCGTTTTTAGGTCTTCCTCCACCAATTTTTTTTGGTCCATCTGAACCAGTGCCCCCAAAATCAAACCCTGTAACGGCATTTGCATAGTCAATTCCAACCATTTTCGCTGCGACTGCAATGTGAGGATACTTCAAGAGTATACCACCCTTAGGAACCATGGAAGGCACATAGACGTCGATGTTTCCGTAGGCATTGCGAGTTACCTTGCCATCTATTATAGGTGGTGGCACATATAGATCGGTTTGCTCAAGTGAATAAAGTCCTGTGAGCGTTTTACCATCTGAGCGAGAGTCATCATTTTCAGTGGGTTCACCCCAGAGCTCATCAACATCTTCTTCCGAGTCTTTAGATTTGTCTCCCATCGTCGGCAGTTTTTTACGCAACACATGTTTGCGCGGAGCTTCTCCTATTTTTATGACTCGCCCAAGCTGGTACCATCCTCGTGCAGATCTCACTAACTTCACGTTCCGTCGCCTAAAGATCTTTTCGGAAGGTGCTGAATTTGCAGCAGCCTTTCCTTTAGAATTGGACTTGGTTTTTCTAATTGCCAAGTATCCGCAAGACTCTGTAGAGTCAAGCACTTCGTTCTGATGGAGATGTCGTTCTAAAACATATCTAAGCCAGTTAGTATATATTTTATCACAATGAGCAATTAGTACTTACAACGGATGCCCTTTGAAATCTTGTATGCTTGAAGGAATTGGCTCTGCATGACTTCGAGATTCCATCTCCGCGTTTTCTAGGGTGTCCCGCTCAGTCAAACTAGAGTTCTCGTAGCATCTTAATAATTCTGAGTACCAAATAGCGCCTTCTGGAGTGTTGCTTATTCGTTTTTTTCGCGTTTTCGCATTGAAGTAATACGCATATCGTCTTGTTACATCTCGCGCAAAGCCTTCATCGTCGAAAGCAACAACGTACCTCATCATGTTACTTTTATCAACCATGGGAGGCTCCAACTTGCTTTTTCTGTGAATTGATGCAGGTTCAACAATGCCAAGAACCACTGGGTCAATAGCTATCCACTTTTCTGAGAATATGTCCCATACTTCCACCCAATACACTGGAAACTCTGATTGTACGAAAGGTTCATTCAAGTCCACATCCGCATCGTTAGTCAATTCGCCTGTTGGAGCATTTGAGGTAAAGTCTAAAGGTTGCAGCGAGCATACTAGCCTAGCATCAACATCGGCTGCTCTCAACAACGCACAGAACCCTTGAGCACCCATGTCACGCGAACCACGGAACTTTTTCATAAGCTTGATAAACTTCCGTTTGTCAATCTTGCTTTCGACTTTCCGATCTCGTCGATAAATGTCTGTCCAAGAAATGAGTCTCAAGCCACCAGCGCCTTTTACTCTGAACTGTTTTTTCCAAAGCTCCATGAGGTGCCGAAGGCCATCTAAGAGTTTTCGAGTCTGTACCATCTGAGACATATTTACAGGTTTTCCGTTGTTAGATAGCGCGGCTGACTGCGGATGAAGTTCTTGCTTTATCTGATCCGGGATTAGATTTCTGAAAAACCTCCGGACCTCAAAGTCAGAGCACCATTTGTTTCGCATGGAGACGTGAGCAAATAGAGCTGCGAGGTGTATTTTGTGTATAATCTTCCGATTTTCCCGCTCTTCGCGGGATATTGCTGGGTGGGAGCTTTTCCGCTTCCGCTTCGTTTTGGCTTCTTCATCGAATTCGTCTTTGTCAAGAGAGAATGTGATTTCATCGTTTTTGTCGTCTTTGCTATCTTCGAGGCTGAAAAACTTGACTTTTTGGCTCTCAAGATCTATCTCTTCCCATTCTTCATCGTCGCTTTCGTCATCCTCGTCAACGCTTTGTTCGTCGTCAGTCTGAACCAAGATTGTCGGAGCTTCCAGAGCCTCCTCTTCTATTTTCTTGGTATCTTCGCCACCTTCCTTCTCATCCATAACTTCGATCTCGGGAGTTCCCCTTTGGGATCGCCTCTTTTTTAGAGGCCTTGATCCTAATTTGTCCTGCGGCCCATGCGCGGCCATTGACATGAAGTCTGCAGGGATCAAACGGCCGGCACCATCGTACCTTGCACCTATGGAACGCCCATATTTTCGCTTGAGCAATGTTGACTCCCGTGAAGGGCGATCCAAACGTGGAGCTTGAGCAGCTGTGTTGCGCCGTCGATTCGCTTCTGCTGCCTGCGAAACGGCACCTTTACCTTTGTCTTTGCCCGGATTTTTGGGAGGAGCTTGACCATTGGGTGCTGCCATGTTGATCGAGCGAAAACTTCATCTGAGTTAGAGAGTTGAAGGGTGTTAGAGAAATGGTTTGGTCAATATCATGATGGCTCACCATAAGCAATCAAGGCCAAAAATCATGAGTCACGTGTGCTTACAACCCACCACTTTAATCTGCCGAATGCGGACAATGCGAACGGCTCTTTGATTGTTCTTCCACAAGCAAATGCGAGGATTAGGTCTGAAGAGATGACTTAGAGTTTTCAGATGGCCAACAAGAGCGTAGTCAAGAGTGATGATGTTTAAGCGCTTCATTTATTAGCAGACTTGTTTCTTGCCTACGTGACAAGCTCTACCACGCTCTACTATGCAAAAGAGGCATCTCGCGTGACTCCCCACGCGTCCCATGCCGGATAAACTCAGATTTCCTGCGGTACAATTGCCAGCTGCTCGAGGTACTCCACAACGAAATTCTACAAAATTGCCCAGTGCGGTATTGGTTTACACCTCCTTTTACTCGTTTTATTCCTCTTTTAGGCAGATTCTCATGAAAACTAGTAATATCTCAGACACTTTTCGCTTTTTTTCTTCACCTCTTTATTAGTACGTTTCATGCTACTAGGGACCTTGCAGACTCAAAGGGCCTTCAAATCTTTTCTCTTTCCTTTTTCAAACTGCCAATCTAATTGATTTCGTACTGATTACCTCTAATTTTTCACTTCTTCTCCACTCATGTCAAATTCGCCCAAGGCAACTCCGTCATCACCAGGCTCACCAGCTAGAGGCGAAGTGGTCGTCGAGTCACCTCCTTCTACCTCAACGCCCCCTGATGATGCAAAACCCGGCTTAAGCGATGTGTCTGTCAATCAACTCGATAGCCCTTCAGTAGATCCGATTGATGCTAAATCGGAAACGCCCCTGGAAGAGCCAACAAGAGATGCAGCCGCTATCGAGAAGCGGGGGATGAACCCTATGGTTGTCGCCCTCACTATCCTCACTTCTGTCTGTGGTTTCCTGTTTGGCTATGATACAGGATACATTTCTGGAGCATTAGTTGTTATTGGCAACGACCTTAATGTCGAGCTTACCACTGGCAGAAAGGAGTTCATCACATCTGCTACATCGCTAGGTGCACTGGTATCAGCTTTAATTGGTGGTCCTCTGGCAGACTGGCTAGGACGCAAGTGGGTCATCTCCGGTGCAAACGTTCTTTTTATTGTTGGAGCCATTATCCAGGTATCAGCTCACTCACTATGGACCATGATTGTTGGCCGTTTTGTTATGGGTTGGGGAGTTGGTTTGGCGTCTCTCGTGGCGCCTCTATATATCTCAGAAATGGCACCTTCAAGATTCAGAGGCCGCTTAGTGGTCATTAACGTTCTTGCTATTACGGGCGGTCAACTAATCGCGTATGCCATCTCTGCGGGACTATATCATGTCGACAATGGATGGCGTATTCTGGTTGGTCTTTCTATGGTACCTGCTGCAGTGCAAATGGTTCTTTTTATTTTCATGCCTGAAACCCCACGCTACTTGATACGGCGTGGTCGCAATGACGAGGCCCGCAAAGTGTTATTGCGCACTTATCAGAACTCAAGTCCTGGGGAGCTGGAGTCAAAAATGGAAGAACTAATCAAGTACAACTTGGCAGATAGCGAAGTCGACTCAAAGCTGGGATGGTTCAAGACATGGACTTTCAGTTGGGTTGAAGCTCACAGAGTTCCTTCAAATTTACGAGCAGTTATCATCACATGTGGTCTGCAAGGTATACAGCAATTTTCGGGCTTCAATGCACTCATGTACTTCTCTGCAACTATTTTCAAGTCCGTTGGCTTCGACAATCCCACAGCCGTGTCTTTGATTGTATCTGGCACTAATTTTGTTTTTACGTTAGTAGCGTTCTTATGCATCGACTACATTGGAAGACGCAGAATTCTACTTAGTACCATCTGGTGTATGGCTTTGGGTCTCGCAGTTGCCGCAATTGCATTCCACTTCTTGAATATCGATCTTAGTGATACAGATGTGAAGGTTCAGCAGAATGGTTGGTCTATTGTTGTTATTATTTCTATGCTGGTCTATGTTGCATTTTATGCGAGCGGAATTGGCAACGTGCCTTGGCAACAATCAGAACTCTTCCCTATGAATGTGCGAGGAGTTGGTACCTCTCTTGCTACAGCCACGAACTGGGCTGGTTCTCTAGTTGTCTCCGCTACATTTTTGACAATGCTGGAAAACATTACTCCCACAGGTACATTCGCTTTCTATGCCGGACTATGCATTCTCGGCGAAATTTTTGTTTACTTTTTCTACCCGGAAACTGCCAATTGTACTTTGGAAGAAGTGCAACAACTTCTCAATGGAGGCTTCAACATCAAAGAGAGCATCGAACTGAGCAAAGAGCGGAAAGCTTACTACAGAGATGAGCGTACCAGAGCTCCAAATCTCACTGAGACCGAAATCGAAACCGAAACCGAGGCTGAAGCCGAGGCTGAGGCTGAAAATTAGGTAACAACGACTTTCATGTTACTTCAATACCCTTAATACTTTTCTCACGGATTAGCATTTTTTCACTGGCGCGTGATATCAATGCTCATATTTCATGTCACACCACAAATTATCACCTTGTATACTATGTCTATGGCTAGGCAACGTTTTCATATAAATACATTTAACATCTAATGGCCGACGAGTAGTAATACAATCCTTTGTAGATAATAATAAATCAATTTAATGTCCTAGCTAAATGATGAGACTACACAAGCTGTAATAACTAATTATGCCTAAAGAAGAGGGACAGTTCAGGTTTTTGTCTGATACAGACCAATTCAGCTTACTCGCCGTGTTTGTGTTCAGTTGCTTCGATGGTGTCGGAATACTCCCTGAGACTGCAATGAGCCCCAACGCTAAGGGAAACCTGGTTGTATGGTATCAGGGAAAAACCTTACTCGAACTACCCTAAAAGGTTTGCCATCATTGAGGTAAAGTGCGGATTGATGTAAGAAACTTGGCTACCACGATAAGACCCTTTCTGGTATTCAGAAGGGTCTTTTTATTGAACGCTCATGTCTAACGCGATCATACAAAGATGGGGGAAAAGTGGTAGCTATCATATCACATTGGTGATCATATTGTCCTCTGAAGCAGTGATTCATTTGATGTGCAAAACTTACACAGAGATTCAACCTGTTATGAAGGCCCATTACTTCTAATAGAACTCAAGCGCAACGTTCACAAAGAGCCTTTGATTATTTGCATCTACCAGTGCTATTTCTACGCAAGGACATATAATATCTACGATTACAGGTGAATTAACATAAATGAAATAGCCTAAAATTTGGCGCATATATGAAATACTATCAACCTAAGCCATCAACCTGTATTTGTATGTCATATTCCTGACGTATGCACCAGGCCTAGATTGCAGTATGATTCTACATGAATATCAATATTGATTGACATCTATCCCTCAAGGGGGTCAGTAATGCCTTCAACGTGTCCCTGTAGCTATGTCTCCTTTGTAGATATGTCAAGCCCAACCAAACACTAGATCGGGTTGTGGCTATAAAACTAGATGTCGCTAGCCCATAGCAAGTCCAACTCTGATAACCTCTATCCTGTTGTAGCTTGATTGGTGTCTAGGACTGGCAGGTGGCTATTTTATTGTGGCTGGCCCAATTCTCGTTTTTAGTGTAAATCATTAGGAACGATTTGTGAGTATGTTTGAAAGGTTTGTATAACATCATGACACTGAATCAAAAATAGAGTAATAATTAACACCTGCTTTGGTAGATGGATAAACGTGAAAACTACACTAATTGTAACAACTATTTATACCCAAAGAAGTGGGACAGTTCAAGCTTTTTCTAGTATAGACCATTTATGCGAGTTACCCCTGTATTGCCGTAAGCCAAAACCCAAATAATCTTGAAGATTTCTTCTCCAATCCGTAGAAGTCCAGTCAAAAAATCCCTTTTTAATAAACCACATTCAAAACAGGTCAATATTTAATAAATAAGAGAAACGATTGAAGGCTCAGAATGAATGAATGAATAGATTGAAATCACGGCTATGAAAGATTATGTAGAAACAAAAATGGTAAAAGTAAAATATAAACACAAAGTAAATAAGAGCTCCCCAGGTCTGTATCAAATGCAGTCAAGACGTCTTCTTTCTTCCTTCATGGATGGCTTGAGCCAAAATTCGTTTTACCGTAAGTCAAAACCCGAATCACTCT
>JAJMAH010000105.1:0-75658 GCA_030564925.1 Geotrichum aggregatum | reverse complement strand
TTCCGCTTTCATTCTCATCAACATCAAAGCTGAAAATTCTTTTGAGCCTGTTGTTTGTCTCTTCATCGGGTTTTTCGTTGTTGAAGAATTTTTCGGTATCGCCACCATAATTGTTCATTTTTTCGGCATCGCCACCACCATTTTCCTCGCCGACGACATCGCCGTCATCCAGCATGATGTCAGGGGGATCTGGCTCATGAATGATGTCTGCTTCTTCAGTAAGATTCTCAGTTCCGTCACTCATTGGCTTTATTTCCAAATACTCTTACTAACAAAACAATTTTTACTGCATTCAGTTGAATTGCTAATGATAATAAATAAGTCGTGAAATGGTTGTATAGTGTAGTGGTCATCACATCGGATTTTGATTTAAAAGTTAAATTTCCGGGGACCCCAGTTCGATCCCGGGTACGACCTTCAACTTATTACTTTTTGTTCGTTCTATGAACATCCATCCAACAGGATGTCAACAGGCGCAGAAGAAGTGTATTCAAGTTTTTGAATGTATTCACCAATTGCAACGGCAATGCTCAGCAAGTTTTGTAGTGTTCCTCTGCTTCCGAGCTCGAACCAGTTTTTTGGTTGTGGTTCACTGGCGAGCGGGCTGAGTATTTGAATCAATCGATATCGCCAGCTGAGATATCAGTTTAGATTCTAGCGTTGATGCGTCATAGGTTGGCTAAGCCAATTTAAGCATCATAAGAGACTTTCAGGGTAATAGACGCCAGTTATTGCATTTGGGCCCAACAAATCCACAGATTTGCATGTGAAAGATGATTTGATTCAGGTTGCGATAATGCCATGTCGAACGTGTTCCAGAAGATATCTTCGGATGCGTTGCGACCCAGGAAGCCGCTCTTCATCGCGCTTCCAATTAAATCTGTGTCAGAAAACCTTCTCCAGTAAACGGTTCTTTGAAAAAAGCTTGCTCAAGTGGCCGTTACGGTCATTTTGACTGAGCGCGTAAAAGGGAAGAGAATCAGGTTCCAGCAACGTTGACGGGTCGCCCTGCTCTGACTAAGCCACTGTGGCCATGTGGTGGTTGGTGGAAAAATCAAAAAAAAAATCAAAAAAATATAAAATCCCAACCAGAAACAAAAAAGTTCAAAAATTCGAAAAATTCATAAAAATCTAAAAAAATCTAAAAAAATTGATATTTCTACTTCCGAACTCCTTTCAACTTTTGATTTTACTCCCCCAAGTCATTGACAATCTCTACGCGGTTCTTACCTCTGAACCCCTCAGCAGAGCTTCCATAGCTTCTTTTTGTCTTCGTCCCTTGGCCACCACAGAGACACCGAGCAACTACAGACATTCCGCTTACAGAATTTCGACTGGATTGCAATTCTCCCGTCTTTCTCCAACACCCTCCATAGAATGTCGAGCCCAAAAAGACACGCATCAGCAGGTACACACCATCCGCGCCACAAGAAAACAAACGAAAATGCTGCTGTGAGCGTCTCGGAAAAGTCAGGTACTCCGGAGTCCGCGGCAGGACAGGAAAAGGAAAAGAAGAAACAGAACTTCATTGTGCGGACAATTTGGACGTTGGTCATGATCGGCGGGTTTTTCGTTACGCTGGCTGCAGGTCACATATGGCTGATAGCGTTGGTCGTCTTGATTCAAGTTTTGGCGTTCAAAGAAGTCATAAACCTGGCCACGGAGCCTTCTCGAGAAAAGAATTTGCCTTGGGGGCGATCGCTCAATTGGTATTTTCTTGCCACAACAATCTACTTCCTCGAAGGCGAGTCTGTGATCTATTACTTCAAGCACATTATTCTTGTTGATAACTTCTTGCTGCCTCTGGCTATCCACCACCGTTTTTTTTCCTACTGTCTGTATATTATCGGGTTCGTTTTTTTCGTCTATTCGTTGGAAAAGAACCATTACCGGTTCCAGTTCACACAATTCTGCATTACGCACATGACCCTCTTGCTTGTGGTCGTTCAGGGAAATTTCATTGTCAACAACATTTTTGCAGGCATATTTTGGTTTTTTGTGCCCGCCGCTTTGGTCATTACGAATGACATCTTTGCTTACCTTTGTGGCATTACGTTTGGTAGAACCCCCCTCATCAAGATCTCTCCTAAAAAGACAGTGGAAGGCTTTGTAGGTGCCTGGATTTGCACAATTGGTATGGGAATTCTGCTGTGCCACTTGCTTATCCGATTCCAATATTTTATCTGCCCCATTTCCGATATTGGAATCAACGCGTGGTCAGATTTCACTTGCACTCCCAACCCTGTATTTTTACCTTCCGTTCATCGTGTCCCATCGTTCCTTCAAGGGCTGGTTGGAACTGACAGTATAGCTTTCCCCACTATTCATTTCCATGTTACTGCCATTGCTACTTTTGCTTCGCTAATCGCGCCCTTTGGCGGCTTTTTTGCATCAGGCCTTAAGCGTGCTTTCAAAGTCAAAGACTTTGGCGATACTATCCCTGGACACGGTGGAATCGTCGACCGTATGGACTGCCAGTTCTTGATGGGTTTCTTTTCATATCTCTACTACGACACCTTTGTTGCTACTCACAGTGTGACAATGGGATCCGTGCTACAATCAGCCATCCTCAGTTTGACTCCTGAAGACCAGATTCAATTGACCGTTTCTTTGACAAAGTACTTGTTCAATCAGGGGGTTGTGGATATCAGTGTGTTAGACTGTTTGGCAGCGGCAGTTGAAAGCGAGTGAGAGGCCAGCGTAGCTGAGTAAATAATTGATCAAATAGCTAATGAGCTCCACGATAAACCTAATTTATGTTATAATACTATATATAAATATCTATTAATGAATGAGACTGTGAAAGTGAATAAATGCCTTTCCTTCCCTTGATCTGCAATCGCAAAGAGAGTTTGAGATGCAATGAGATGGAATTGGACGCGACTCTACAGGTTGTTCAATATGGTGATCAATGTGGCTCTTGTCGATATCTTTTTGATTTTGAAAACTCTGACTTTTTATGAACTTCAACATACTCATCAAAACATTATACAGTATCTTTCACTTCGAGCAACTGGGAGCCATGTCTATTTCCTGCTTCCTTTTCCCGGTTTCCTCCAGAAATACTGTTTGTGCGTTTTTCTACAATTCCTCAATCCTCCGGCACCTCTTCCTCCCATAAGCTGTTCTACCATCATTTTCCGGTCCTCGTCGTCATCGTTCTCCGCAATGTAATAGTATTCTTCTTCAAGTGGTTTACCAGCTGCATCTTTTCCCTCACGCCTAATCACGCCAATACAATTTATAGATAGTACTAATGCCTGGAATGCAGAGATGGGCATAGGCAGGACGGAAGGATTAGACTTGTGGAGCATGGAAAGTGGCGTAGAGGCGAGACGCGAAAAAGCGAGATGGTTGCAGATCAGGTGTGTGACTTGGTCGATATCAATATCGGAATCGACATCAAGACCGTTAACACTGCCATGATTAGTCTTGCCACCGATTGAGTTACTCTTGGTCAGATCAGGAGTAGAACTTGCTGGGCCTGGGCTTGAAGGAGAGTAGAGCGCTGCAGCAAGGATTTTCTCAGAGTTGCCAGACTCGAGTGTACCAGTAACGCTTGTGTGCTCATCAGAAACAGCGCGGTCGTCTTCAGGTGAGTCTATGATCAAAGTATGATCCCTACTTTGATCGGCCACATCTTCCTCCAGGTCTCGCTCAGAAGATTTAGCGGATTGCGTAGATTTGCTAGACTCAATACCCTTACTTTCCCTAGCCACCGAACCGGGATTCAGAGCAGGTTCGAGAGACCTGCTAGACCCAAAACTCTTTTTTTCTGCCTCACAAGCTATGGTTGTGTCATTCTCTTTAACTGCTGTCTCTTTGACCCTCGAATCATCGTTTTGTTCCAACAACCCGGAGCTTTCATGTGAGGGCAGCTGCTGCAGACATTGCAAAGCCTGCCTTTTTAAATTTGTATGAGATTTTGATTCGCTTTCATCGTCGAAGTCGAAAAAAGCAGTAATCCTGTCTCGCTTGCGCGACCGGTGCCCTGAATTCCCATCGGTGGTTTCAACAACGACTGACGAGGAAGACCGGGGCTGCGTGGAAGCTTTAGATTCGTGCTCAGCTATAGTAGGAATATTTTCGATATTCGACTGATTTCTCCATGTTGTGGGGGGACTTTCTCTTGAGTCTGTTGCAGGAGACAGAGTGTTGATATTAGTTGCCTGCACATATCTCAGTGCCTCTGAGATATTGAGGTGAGTATCTTTGAACTTTCCTAGCGGAGTTCGAGGACCTTCTTGTGCATGTGATTCATCTTCGGTCTCTTCATTTGATTGCTCATCCGTCACTTGTACGAGTCCGCGCTCACCTCTCACGTCAATTGTGATCCCCTGTACATAATCAATCTCAACCTGCTGGCCCTTTGGAAGAAGGTAATCGGTTTGGCCATTCGACACTGTCTCGACATGTTTCTCTTTTCCTATCCCAGCAGGGCTGCTGCCATTGTTAGCGTTATCGTGAGACTGAACATTTTCCAAATCGGGTAGTAACGTCTGATGGGCGCGGCGCGTTTTGAATTCGGGCACAATAACGGTACAGCCGTTCCAGCCCACACACATGAACAAGATACGATTGTTCGTCGGCTCATAAGAGATACAGACATGGACACGGGAAACAAGTTTGTTTCTACTAGAAAGCGCAACATCGCATGTCTGTGATGACCGCCCCACCGTGATCTCGCGCCCCGATCTGGGGACGTGAATCACTGTCACTGACGACAGCGGGGATCGGACTTTGAAGGGAGCTTTTGCCATATCAAGCGGTGCAAATGTAGGTTGAAGCCACTGCAATTGGTTTTGGATGTTGGAATTGGAGTCTTCCGACTCTTCGCGCGTAAATACTTCTTCCTCTTGCTCCTTTACTTCGCGTGTAGGTGAGCTGAATCCTAGGGACGATGAGGGGGCAGGAGTGGGATACAGTGACGCGTGCGCGGCTGCTGTAAATTGGATTCCACTTTTTAGTCCAGGGAAACCAGTGCGCTCTCCAGGAGGAGAAGACGACGGAAGACTTTGGCCGTTGTTGTCTACATCATCAGCGTCATCGACACTTGCTTGCCGTCGCCTCGCAGCGGACTTGACGCTTGAAAGCGAACGTTTGAGATGAGCTGCCCACGCGTCGTCCTCGTCGTTGCCAGGTACATTGGGCTCGAAGGCAGGTAAAAGCCCTGACGACGCAAAATCGTTTTTACTACCAAGCACCGGCGACGCGAAGCCACTGCTCGGTAGCGATTGCACAGGAGGAGATGACGGAGGATATTCAATAGGCAAGTTCATTATAGCCAGCACCAGGAAAACAAGTCAACTAACTTAAAAACCAATAATTAAAGAACTAGAAAACAAAAACGATATTGTGAATGAAGCGGAACAGGAAGAACATTAACAAATGGTAAATTAGCTGCAAGAGGAACGCGTTTGTTCGCGTTACTCTATTTTTCTATTCACATTTAAAATAGCGCGATTTGGACGCGCGCTACTTTATCTTAATATGGTTTACTTGACAAAAAAGCAAAGCCCTAAGTTAGGGCTTTGTGACTGCTGGCTATTCTTAGTCACACATTGTTGGCAGACACAAACTTTTTTTTCAAGTTCCAGTTCTCGCAGCCCAGACCTGTAAATACCGGCAAAATAACATTTCAGCATTAGGAAAAGTGAATCTCCCAATCCCTGGTTCGCACGCAGCGAGAAAGTCCTTCTTTTCCTTTAGACTCCCATCACCGTCTTCGACAATATTCACGGCATATCAACATGACTAGTAAGTGGAAACATACTCTATCGAATTCGTGAATGTGCGAGCAGATGAGATGAATAGGGCTTTTTCAGATCTCAATGATTCGGCCTGGACATTTAATTTCGACAGACTTTGCAAAGGGCTAGCTAAAGCGACAGCTTGAAATTTTTTAGAGTAATGCGTGCAACGAATGAATCGAGAACGAACAACCACCTGTAAAAACTCTCACTTTCAAAGCAAAGTCACGACGAATTCCACATATTGATACCGACTTGTATTGAACTACTGAACTAGCCTACTCTCTCGTTTGTTCAATCAATTTGCTGTTTGCTGAGCTATGATATTAACATTGTGTCTTAGAGGGTACCTCCAGTTTCGGTAAACGTCACAACAAGACACACGTTCTGTGCAAGAGATGCGGTCGCCGCTCTTTCCACGTCCAGAAGCACACCTGCTCTGCTTGTGGATACCCTGCTGCTAAGACTCGTTCTTGTAAGTTTTTTTGTTGCTTTTGGGACCTTTGAGTTAAGAGTACTTAAATGCTAACTAATTTGCAGATAACTGGGGTGAGAAGGCCAAGAGAAGACACACCACTGGTACCGGTCGCCAGCGATACCTTAAGACCGTTGCTACTAAGTTCAAGAACGGTCTCTCTGCCTAAATTAATTGTTAATCGTCAATATTTATGTAATGTCAGTGTTGTATGAATGATGGTAACTCTTTTTGAACTTGTCTAGCCCGAGCTGAAATAAAATGAATACAACGACCATGAGTAAATGAACAAAAATTTCCTGTAATAGTTCAAGATACAAGCATGGAAAATATAATGGCGTAAGGCCCATAGCCGAGCGTTGAAAACCCGATCTGTGCATCTGTACATTACTGGTAGTGTTTGTGTTTTGTCAAGCGCGGAACAGGAAGAAAGTTCCATAGATTTCTTTGGGATTCCACGCAAAACCAACGAATCGCCACCTTATCGTTTCACACCAGGCCTCCCTAGCAGGATCACTAAACAGCCTCGACCAACAGCAATATACAAATATTTATAAATACCAGAAGTAATCCTTGCGCTCTTCTTCTTTTCTTCTTTTTTCCACCAACTTTTACTCGAAGTTTTTTCAACTTTTTCTGTACATTTAACTATTCAATAGAATCAATAGTACCTGTGCACATCTTGGAAAGAAAATTTTTTATTACCCTTCCAAACGACAATTGCAACACCAAGACAATTTCAAATCTTTCTTCTTTCCCCTTCCTTTTGAACCAGACACCTTTGGAAAAGAACGTACCACGCGAACTCCATCTCGCAACATAATCCAAGGCAATTTCCCTATTTATTAGATCCCATTTGCTCTCTGAGGAAAGTTTAAAGCGTGGATATCCAAGCATCGATCTCTCAGATCCAAATTATCAATCCAACTAGCATCTTAATAATTCCACAACATACAAAATGGTCAAAGAAACTGCACTCTACGACCTCCTAGGTAAGTTCTACGTTTTATGTTTTTAGCTTTTCTTTTACTAACTTTGTGAAGGTGTCAAGCCTAATGCTAGCGACGCCGAAATCAAAAAGGCTTACAGACTGAACGCCCTGAAATACCACCCTGATAAGAACCAACACAACCCAGAGGCTGCTGAAAAGTTTAAGGAGGTTTCCGGCGCATACGAAGTGCTCTCTGATAGCCAAAAGCGCGAGATCTACGATCAATACGGAGCTGAGGGCCTGACCGGTGGAGGTGGCATGGGCGGCGGTGATGCTAACGACATCTTTTCCCACTTTTTTGGTGGAATGGGCGGCATGGGTGGAATGTTTGGCGGCGGCGGCCAACCTTCCGGCCCCAAACGCTCTCGCGACATTATGCACGCTCTCAAGGCCACTCTTACTGACCTGTACAAGGGCAAAGTTGCCAAGCTGGCCCTCACACGAACAGTGTTGTGTGCCACGTGCAAAGGTAAGGGTGGTAAAGATGGTGCGGCAAAGACCTGTACTACCTGTAAGGGTCAAGGTATGAGATTCATTACTAGGCAAATGGGCCCAATGGTTCAGAGATACCAGACTGTCTGTAACGACTGTAACGGAGAGGGTACTATTATTGATCCCAAGCTGCGATGCAAGGACTGCAAGGGCAAGAAGATTGTTGAGGAACGCAAAATCCTCGAAGTCCACATCGATAAGGGTATGGTTAACAAGCAGAAGATTACTTTTGCTGGCGAAGGTGACCAAGCTCCCGACATCATTCCTGGTGATGTTGTTTTCGTCGTTGACGAGCAGCCTCACCCAACGTTCACTCGCAAGGGCGACGACCTCCACACTGCTGTCAAGATTGACCTGCTCACCGCTCTTACCGGTGGTAAGTTCACTATCACACATCTTGATGGCGAAGTGCTCATTGTTGAGATCATCCCAGGTGAGGTTATTGCACCTGGCACCATCAAAGTAATTGAAGGCAAGGGTATGCCCCAGTACCGTCACCACAACTACGGCAACATGTACGTTCAGTTTGATGTTGAGTTCCCTGATCCATCGTTCGCTACTCCTGAGAACCTTGCCAAGCTGGAGACCATCTTTCCCAGTAGACCTGAGATTGTTATTCCTCCTGGCGCCGAGTCGGAGGAGGTTATGCTGTCTGACATCGATCACTCCAAGATGCAGTCTGGCGGCAGACGGGTTTCTGGTATGGACGAAGAAATGGAAGACGATGGCGGTGAGGGAGAGCGCGTACAGTGTGCTACCCAGTAGTTTTTTCAGTGTTTATTTTCAGTTGGTAGAATGTTGTATTTATACGCTTTTTTCAGTAATAGTTTAACCTCCCAGGTTTTTTTACAACCAAGATTTTGGACGCAAGTGCTATTTCTATACATTGTATTATAGGATCTGGACATGCAAATCTATCGATAAGCGGAATCAGCGTCTAAGCCAAACTGGATCTCTTGTTCCCATTTATCGCCATTTGACAGCAGCTTTTCTTTGTTATACAAAAGCTCTTCTCTTGTCTCGGTCGAATATTCCACGTTCGGGGTTTCCACAATTGCATCCACTGGGCACGACTCCTGACAGTATCCGCAGTAAATACATTTCGTCATGTCAATATCATACTTTGTAGTTCTTCTTGACCCATCCACGCGTTCTTCCGCTTCAATTGTAATCGCCATGGCCGGACACACGGCTTCACAGAGTTTACAAGCAATGCAACGTTCTTCCCCTGACGGGTATCTTCTTAACGCATGCTCACCACGGAAACGAGGCGAAATGGGGCCCTTTTCAAATGGGTAGTAGATGGTGTAAGGCGAGCGAAAGTACTGTTCGAGAACAATGTACATGCCGCGAAACATTTCAGCAAGCAAGAAGAACTTTGTGGCTTTGTCTAAGGCCGTCTCGTGGGATTCTTCCCAAGTTGGAGGACGGTGAAGTCGAAACCCGGAAGGAGGCACGGCTTGAAGGGTTCCTGTAGGGTAGGATAATGCAGAAGTAGCGTTGGCGGTGGAGGCTGCAAGAGATGGAGACCTGATACCGCCGGAGGAGAAGGTTGAAAAAGTAGAAGAGACCGGCATTGATTTGCGGGCCAATTGGCGAGCCGAGTGTCGTAGTAGCTGGTTCTGCATTATAGTGAGGTTTTGCGAGCTTTTCTTTCTTTTGGTATAGCTAGGAAGTAATCAGAGTACTTTAGAGAATAAGTATCAGGGAGAATTTTCGAGCTTCAGTCAATGAGTGCCTTGGTATGAGATGCCAAAAATGGCTAGAATAGCTCACTACTAGAATGGAAAGAGACGATCTGGTGAGATTGACTGGTTGTGGTTGTAACTATTAGCTGGCAGGCAGTGACAGCTACGTACACTGGCAATTAGAGTATCGTGAGTCGTTGACAGGGATTTCGGCGTGAATGGTTGGCTCGAAAACTTCAGAAACTTTGAATGGTTTCTCTAAGCATGCTCAGTTGCAGGCCTAATGTAAGCCTGTACGGTAGACTGGGCTAACTCGCGCTGCCCTCTTGAAAAGTCAAATAGTCGATTACAAGCCTCTTGATTGGCCAAGAAAATAACTAAGCAATAGCCACATGCTTAGGTAAACAATGACTTGGCCCAATGGCTATCTTTTGTGGAACGCATTATGGGACGTATATGAGAGAACTTTGGAGATAGCAATGGTTTTTCACGGTACATCGCTTGGTTGCCATAATCCTGATAAAGCTAGGCGCAGATGCAGAAACAGATGCTACAGGTATCGCGAAGGCATGAGAACACGGGTTATACCTAACTGAAACCCGATAAATTTGGTCTCAATTTGTTCCTGATTTATATCAGGGGAGGCAAATTTAGTTTTTTTCAAATTCAAAGTAAAACAGCTTTTGTAACAACGCCGCTAAAAGAAGAAACTTAAGAAGAAAACATAAAAATAAGAAACCACCAATACATACTTAATATATTAAGACTCAAATGCTTGGAGCTTTTAATGGTTCCTGTTGATAGCAGCCATCCTGATGACTATAGACTCTGAAGCGATGAAGCCCAATAGTCTAGTTATGGCAAGGCTGGTACAGCTGTGTTTCTGGCACTTTTAGATATCTAGCGTTAGACAGCTTAAAAAAAGGGATAAGGAAAAAAGCAACAAAAGTATACAAGACACAATGCAAATTAAGCATTATTTTCAGGGACAGGAACATAAACAAGGATAGAAAGAAGCTATCATAGAAGACCTCCATTTTACAAAATACTAGAGAATCTACACACTGGAGAATTTTTAGAAAGGTTGAGCCTAAAAAGGCTGTTGGAGTTCGTAAAAAGAACAAGAAACACGACGGATAGCTACGCAACAAGCGCAGCGTGCCTAATTGAATGTGTCTTGTATGTTACTTTAAAATCAGTAACACATGTATATGCTACGGTATAGTATGGGATATAGTTGTAAATCGGGGGACTAAAAAAAACTTTTCCAGGCTACGGTTGATTGCTTTTTTCCACTATGGCTTTTTGTCCTCTCATCTATAGATAGAAATTTATGAATCTAATAAATTTACAAGAATATATATATGAATTTATGCATCCATTGAACCTACGTATCTGATGAATATAAACCTGTAAATATACAGAACTTGGCAATAATTAAACATTAGACATGCTCAAAAGCTTTAAGAGTGAGCAGACGTCATGACTTGTAACAGTCAGAGGCTACACGAGCAGTAGTCTAACTGCCGCTGCCTTATGGTAAGTTGTGAACATGCATTTGGTCATTGGGTTTGCACAACTCCAACCGCAACATCAACGGGCAGTGGCAAAAGTAATACAAGGTTGCAAGTAAATGAATAGCAATGAAGGCATACTTTCAATTACCATTTTACAAAGAACCTGTTGATCCTGGAACGTATTCAGTTTAAATAGTGCAAGCTGTAACAATCTTGTGATTAGAGTCTAGACTTATTTTCAATATATATATTCAATATCTGGTAAATGGATTCCAGACTCGTTGACTTCCATCAAGTCTAGCATATGACTTATCCTTCCATGCTGCTCTAGTGTTGTGGAAGTACGCGAATTAATCCATGAGCCCGCTGCATCCGCCTCATGCTGCCTGCCAATCCCGTTACACATCCAGTACAGATGGCGCAAAGCTGTTGCAATCCTGGAACGACTGCCTTGAATCAAGCTTGTCCAAATGTACAGTTTGTCAAGTCCATATCCCTCATGCTTTTGAGATGAAAATCAATCTACATGTCAACTGAAGAGGTGGGTGTCATTAGTACCGTAAGACACCTCTCTGCCAGAGCTATATTAGAGCCGCAGTATACTACAAGAGGAAAAGTTTTGCGAACAAATCTCAGCAGGTGACTATTACTGAGCTCCTTTGGACTACAAGATTCAAATAGCAAAGTCCAAACAGCGACTCTCATATAATTGCAAAGAGTATACTACCTTATATAGTACTATAGTTTACAATGGCTTACTGCATTTAGATATCTCGCGTTAAAAGCCAAGCGATGCCCAAAACGTAGATTGTATATATATTGAAGAACTTATAGCGTGAAACACGGAACAAGCAGCATGGAACGGAGTGCAAAACTGCAAAAGGTTTGAATCCTTGAGATTGGAGTCTGTTTAGATCTTATTAGTCTACCTGACTAGATGCTATTCTGTAGACTACTATCAGCATGGATAGCCTATTTTATAGCATCACTAGAAAAAAATAACATAGAGAAAGAAAAGGATCAATCAATCATTTAAGCCTGACCTGAATCTCAACACACTAATGAAACAGCATTTATTAACTTTATACCGTATTCTATGTTGTTTCTTTTTTTTTCCTGGTCCAACTTGATCTTTTTCTACTCCGTATTCTTCACTCTTTGATTTTTTCACTTGATAATTTTAGCTCATTTTGATTTATTTCGATTTATTTCAATCTTAGCTCATTACTTGGTTATAAATTTTTATCACAGCTTTTAGTCGACCCAAGGTCATATATAGTAAATAGATATCAGTCAAAGGCCTCAGATAGCAAGCTCTTTGACCTTAAACGCTTCGAGTATCCAGACCCGAAGCTGGAGAGATCCAGCTCACTAAAGTTTGAGTTGAACAGATTTTTTGTTGTGCCACTGCTGAAAGTTGGTGAAGGTGTATAAGACTTTTCAGGTGTGGCAAAGTAAAAGGGCGCAGAAATGCCCGTGCTATAGAAACTATCCACTGTGTTGATATTGCTGTTGCTGTTGCTATTGCCGTCGCTTTTGTTGGTGACTTTCAAGTTGGTCATCATTCTTTTGCTTTTAAAAGAAGTAGAAGAGGCAGAGCTATGAGTCACAATGGAGCGCTCGGATACAACTGTTGAACCCGTGATGCAATCGCTAAACTGTAAAGATCCATCGCTGGGTGGAGGTGAAATAACCAATGGAACATGCGTAGTGTGAATTTCATGAACATTGCCAGCAATTGCTCTCACCTTTTGCGGCTTGAGTACGGGCCTCATGCCACTTACAGCAGTAACCTCGATAGAATGCTCTTTCAGTGTCTCAATATGTACTTGAGTCGCCTCATAACAGTCTGAGAAGTTAGGCTCCATGGATTTAGCGGAAGACTCAAAGGTTGGGACAGGTATAGAGATGGACGTTCTCTTGAACCAGGGAAACTCTTCTTCACGAACGATAAAGACTTTGCATGCAATAACTCTCTCACGAAATTGGGCAATGCTCAGCCTTTGGTAAGGATCGGGGTGAAATACGAGCGACATGATGTGATTCAGCTCATTCGAAACAGGCAAGATTGCCTTCAAGGTGTTGTAATTACTAGCGTAATCTCGATAAGCTGTATCGGTGCGAAGGCAGGCCGTCTTCCACGGATTGCGGCCAAACAAGAGATTCAAAAAAATGATACCTAGCGCCCACACATCACTTGCAGACTTGGGAAACCCTTTGCTTTGATAATGGGTACTATTTGCTTTGGTCGTGCTGACAAGAGTTCCATCCGAGCGCCTTCGACTTTGAGGTGCGCCAGTTGTTTTTTTTTTTCTATATTTTGTATTATTGGCAATGTTTTCTGGGCCCATGTAATAGGACGATCCGCGCCCAAACTCTTTGCATAAAGGTGTCGTACTTGCGAGTCCAAAATCAGCCAGCTTAAGTCGGGCGCCGCTTTTGTCGACAAGGATGTTTTCAGGTTTCAAATCGCAATGAAACACAGACCGGCTGTGACAGTATTCCACTGCATCCAGAAGTTGTAGCAATAGTGCTTTGACTACTTTTTCGTCGCCGATATACCAGTTCTTTTCAGTGAGGGCTCCAAAGAGATCGCCTGTGTTGCAGTATTCCAGGACCACGCAGATATAGTCCTGGGAATCAAGCACTTCAATAATCGAGATAATGTTGGGGTGCGCATGTACTGCGGAGTGCAACATGACTTCTTTGTAAGGAGCCTGATTGGCGTGGCTCTTGTAAATATGATAAGAAGAATCTGGCGAGATTGGGATCTGCTCAGCGGGTATTTCCTTTGATGCTGGCAAATTGCTGCTTGTTTTCTCATTACTGTTGGAGGTGCTCTTAGCCACGACTTTGAGGGCAAACACCTGGTGGTTCAGGAGATGCCGAGCATGGTATACCGTTCCGCTGGCACCCGATCCCAGAATCTTTGTCAAGTAGTAGTTATTGATTGAATAGCCGGTAAGGTCATTCACTCTTTTCGAAGAGCCCATGGTGACGGAGAGCAGGTAGTTACAGAACCCAACATAAAAGAGATGTTTGTCAACTTACGAATGTCCAACTCTTATATATATTCCGTCCCTTTCTCTTCTTAATTTCTTATTCTCCGAAATTTCATGTTTGAAGAAGTAAAATTAACCAAGGCCTCTACGAAGTCAATAGAGTTTGCGATATGCCCATGTTGAAAACAAAATTCAAATACGGTGAAACTTGTGTTGTAGACATTTGGTTTTGGGAAGCCTTAAGAAATACTAAAACGTCATAAACTATTAACTATAACAGACACTAATACTGCAGCTGTCCGAGTGCCACGAGCTGTACCGATCTAATTATCTTTCCCAAGAGAAAGCAACATTGGTATAGTTTGCTTCGGGGATTAGAAGCTTCACTGGGCGTAGTCTTTACTCACACAGTTTCATATAGACCTGAAATATAAGTCACTCTTTTTCGAAGAAGTTTTTTTTAGCTATATTATGCTGTACCTGTGTTTGCGCTTTAGTCAAGGTTGGCTCTTCTTGCGATATGCAAATAGACCGGACGAGGTTTCCATTTCATGCGCGACTGTAAGTAAGCCTGTTTGAATGATATGTCCATGTCATCGTTGTTCGAGAAGTCAGCCGCTCTTGAATTTTGGCGTCTCATAACTTGAGAAGCATCTGGAAGCTTAAATCTAGAACGTTCATGCCACAATCATCTATGCAATACTGTATTTGTTGAACTTGAGGTTGCTTCTTTCTGAAGAGGGCTTTGTAAAGGCAACTATGTCTGTTTGCCTCGAAGACCAATGTCTATTCAAGTTCAAAAAGCACGTCAAAACTATCAACGTTAGATCGTAGCATACCCCGATGATTATATGATTATAACCTCGATTGAGATACATGAAATATATCAAGCCTACGCATTGACTGAGGACTATTTTCAAAGCTATTTGTAAGTCAATTATACAGTGATTCAATTGATATATTGAAAGTCTCATGTAGATTCATGTTAGACACAAAACGACTTGACATTACTTCAAGCAAAATAAATTAGAAAAGTCCTTGCCTTTGGCTTTCTTCCACGCTTTCTTTACAGATCAACCCAAGACTTCTGCGTCTTCTAAAACTGCAGCTGTATACCCTCCACGAGATGGATTAGTTAATCTCATCATAGTAATAGCTTAGCTCTGCACTCTAAATATATCAGACAAGGCTTTCACACTTATCACAGCTATCTTGAGCAGCCAAGACGTACTCGATTCAAGGCACTTGATCAAGGCGATTATATAGAAACCTGTGAATACTGGCATGAATTTCTCGAGCGGGCCGTGTCTTTGCAGCAACTTTAATACAAGAGTTCAAAATGAACTCGCGTATCTTGCAGATTTGCATGTGAAGTGAAAACAGGTCATGCCTGCCATGTTTCCTGACAAGAAACTCAATTCTATGTCATATCCGTTCGGTACATGGCTGAGGATCCGAAGCAGTATTTGCGTCACAAAGTTAGATACACTGGGTCCAGTAATTACGCAGCACGTACCCATAATTACCGCGCATTCCTGTAAACAAGAAAACCAGCTCTCTTCTCCCAAGCAAATCTCATCACGTTCAACTTTAACGAGACTTTCGGACCGAATCCTGGCTTCATCCCCGGATTTAATACTATACTACACTTGGTAAACCAAATAACCTGAATCGGCAAATCGCATAAATTCATCATGAGCAACTTACGGCCTTTAAGACCTGAAGACTACAAATGCTGGATCTGCCTCGATACTGATCCTGGTGAGCAAGGCCCTTCGGAATGGCGGCGCACTTGCCCATGCAGTTTGGTAGCGCACGAAACTTGCCTCCTACAATGGGCCAACGAAATGGCCAATTCCAACGAAGCAGTCAAGATACCTTCCTGCCCGCAGTGCCGTAGGCCCATTGTCATTGTCAAGGGCAAGACATTTTTTCTTCATGCCCGCGATGTTATTGAATCGGCAAACTCAACCTCTATCAAGCTGTTCATGGGCGCAGCTATTGGCGGAAGTGCAATGACAGCTTTGTACACTACTCTGTACACTTTGGGGGCTACTTCAATTCGATTCATGTGCTCTCCCGAGATGGCGCTAGACATTCTTGGTATAGTTGTCAAGTCTACAGGAATTGAGCTTCACCCAGTTTCGTTTCGCAAAGCACTGCTCATTCCCACAATCCCCATTGCACTGATTGCGTCCCGGACCTCTTCAAAGGTAATTGACATTCTGTTGTGTATGTTGCCGCTGGCTTTAGCTGACAGGTCACATCCACCCTGGAAATTCTCGGGACCCCGCTTAACTATGAGTCTCATCCCAGTTCTGCGACTTGTATACTTTCGATTATACAATCTTATAGCGCAGCCGATTATAGACTCAAGCGCTCGGAACATGAGAACCAGCGCTTCCAGGCCTTCGAATGCTCTTGGAATTGAAGGGCTCAATTTCGGTGTAGAGGTCGTTGTTGAAGAAGAAATAATACAACCTGAGCAACTTCAAAACCAAAATAATCAAAGGAACGGGGCTCCTGCTGGAGAGGCCGGACAGGATGGAATTGTAGGAAACATGATGTCCTACCTGCTCAACTGGGCGCTTCGGCGAGTGCAAGAAAACAATCCACAACGCGGAGAAATGAATGATGCTAATGGGGGCCAATTATTTGATGAAGAAAACATGATACTAAATGAAAACGGCAACGAAAACAACAATGAAAACAACAATATAAACGACGGTGAAAACGAGAATGGTGGCGGACCACCAGCTATGGCTAACGGCCATGCAAACCATCGAGCACGCGGGATTCTAAATCAACGACAGGCTCGGCCTCCAATCGCTCAAGAAGACACAAACTGGGTCATCTCAACACGTCGACTATCCCTAACAGTAGGGAACGCACTTTTGTTACCGTTCTTTAGCAATTTGCTTGGTCTTGGACTTGCTAGAGTCCCGTTTTTCCAACGGCTTGTTCCGGATCATTTGCAACGAAACGTGCTCGGCGGCATCTTAGTGATTGGCATCAAAGACGTTGTCAACGTTTTCACATCGTACCTACGAATGAAAGAGGAAAGGAGCACGCGAGTACTGCAATTGACTGAAATTGAGAACGGAGACAATCAGCTGCTCTAAGAAACATACAACACAATATAATATTTGTATTTATGCTTCAAATTATTTTCGTCTTGAAGGCCTCAGACAATCAAAACTACGAAGATGCGTAAACCCCAACCCTTGGTCCACAGGCTTTAACAGTGAGGCTTGAGATGTTACCCTGGGCCTGCGGCAGATGATTAATAGATTTTTAACCAAACATGAGAATGCTCGCACTAAACGTCGTCACAATTACAACCGCATTCATCAAACGAAACATGTACAGCAGCCAGCACGCTACATCTTCTTCTCATCATGGTCCTGCAAGTGTCAGTCCGCCGACAGACAACCATGATGTTTCCAACGCGAGCGACTTCTTCACCGCTAACTTGGTATCTATCGCTGCCGAGGCGTCAAATGCTGTAGATGAAGTTTCTGTCAACTTAGGCCACCACCACCACCACCACAGAGCTCACCACACAGATGTGGATGCGGCAGATCTGGACAACATTCACAAGTCAATTGAGCACCTTGTTAATGAGGGCCGAACGGCCGCCCCTTCGTCAAAGGATTTTCAACACCAACTAGAACAGCAGTTCAATAGAGACAATGGTGAGCTCAGCACGACCGATATTGAGCAAACGACCAACGCGCTGATGCAGATGGCACAGTCATCATTAGCCCATCAGTCAGCGCTGAATTCACCAGCCCTTCGCACGGAAGAGCCTTCTACAACGCGCTCTTTGGGGAAACCTAGCACAGCTGAGCAGGCGACAAACAGCACTGAGAATAAGATATCTAAACAGACTGAAAAAGACAGAAATTCTAAGAAAGCTTGTGAGTTTTGTGGCAAGACGTTTTCACACCCGGGGTCTCTCGGTCGGCATTTAGATTTGAAACGAGGCACTAGGCTCCATCCTGCTGCTGAGATTGACTTGATTCGCGCAGACGTGAAACGAAGAGGGGATGCAGTTGAAATTAAGACGCGGCGAGCGAAGCGCGCGCGTGTATACAACTCGAGGGAAGACGTCAAGGAGCGCGCAAGAATTCGCAGAAAGTCAAAAGAGCGCAATGATCGCGCACACGCTACGGCGCGTCAAAACTTTATTGAGAGAATCGGACTTCCGTCTTTACCACCTCATCCGTCATTCGCCTACGTAGTTCTCTATTTCTTGCCGCCTTCTCAATGGCCGCACGATCCCCCTACAACACAGACGTATGGCCATTTGGAGCATGCTCTTCAACCGTTGGAAACTATTGACACCCAAATGTACAATGACTACGTCAATAAAGTTAACGTGGCATTTGAGCAGTGGAGAGTAATGAACAAACAGTCAAAGATGGAAACATGGGCCCGGGAACAGCGAAGAGTTGCAGAGGCAGCTTTGGGCAGATTGTCGCTTTACGATCTAGGGTCGCGCGAAATCTGGCTGAAAATTGAGGAGGAGAGGATATTAGAACGCCTACACATGGAAGCGGAGGAGGACGATGGAGAGGCTGATGCTACAAAGTCCTTAGACGAAAGTGAACAAGAAAATGAAGAAATTAGGAGGACTGATATCGAAAGAGATAAATCTGAGGGCCTAAGATCAGCTCGACAGCATGCTATTTTGTTCAAGCAAGAGCCAGGTTCACAAAGTGGACGAGGCGAAGCTGGACTGCCTGAGAACGAGGATGATGCAAGTGTGCTTGACCCCGCTATTACCAAGCACCCGTCGAGCGTATTGCTCAAAGATCACGCTATCGGCGAAGTAGATTTACCAGAGAACGGCCTCAATTTGATTACGGGACACACTCGACCTACAGGGTCTGTGCATGTAGTTAATGGTCCAGCGTCTTATGAGAGATCGCTAATTTGATGACATATACCTCATCATATCCTCCAAGATGGCAACACAGGATATGCCTAGTTCATAATAGAGTGGTAATGTAATTATAAGATAGTGTATGATTAAGTATATTAATAAATAAAACGGCTTATTGGACTTCCATGAGATATTGATTGAGATGTCGGTCAAACTGATCACATCGGATAGGCATGTCTAGCTGATAGAAAGGGTTTTTCATGACGTAGTCGGAGAACAATTGATACACCTGTGTCATGATTGTATCAGGGGCGTACTGGCGAGGGTCTGTGATCAAAAGGAACTTAAGGCCAGTAAGAGTTTGGAAGCAGTGAAGGTGGTTTCTGGCAGACTCAACTACAGATATTCCTGAGGAAGACGAAAGGGGTGATATACGAGATGAGATGGCGTGAATGCTGTGAAACGTTCCAGCAAGGACAAGGTAATCGTTTGTGGTCAACTTGTTCACACCGGGCTTGAAGTCTTTCTGATGGAGGTTAGACTACAATACAAAAAGACAACATAACAGATAGTTACCTGGTAGATGAGGCCTCCTGCCTTGTTCAAGATATACAGCGACTGGACGCTCATGCTGGATACTTTGAAGGCTTGTGATGGGAGCTTGAAGAAAAGGAGGGGAGTTTTGCTTAAAGTTAGCTTTCTCTCTCGGGATTTCTTTTCCCAACTACTATATGGCCATAAGCCTAATAAAAAATTGAAAAAGAATCTATGCACGAAATCATTCATCTATCATTGTCGGCAAGGGCAAACCACTTGACGACTCACTTCTATAACGCACAGGAGAGCTACTTTGTGTTCAGTGAGACAGATGCACAGACAAAGTCGCAAGTAGACCCGACGGTGCTGTTCAAGGCAGGCTTGGCGACCGACAGACGAACGCCGACGTTCACTCCAAGAGCACTGATCTGGGATATGCGAGGAGGATACGGATCCCTGAAACGGTCCAACGGACTGTATACGGATGACTATACAGGGCATGATCCTAAGGAGCTGCAGCAGACATCGCATGTATGGGATCAGACCAAACCGCTGGCCGTGCTCAAGCAAGACCAGGTGCTTTTGTCTGAATACCAACACGCCTTGGACACTGGCAAGGAAGTACTCGAGAAAGCAGGCAAACTCAATACGCAAAATACAAAATACTGGTCGGACTATGTGAACATTTACTACAATCCCAAGTCTTTCAACCAACTCACTAACTGGGAGTACGATCCAGTGAAGTTCCCAGAGGGTAAGCCGCGTGGGGAGGAGCCTCAAGATGGACGCAAGTTTGTGAATCATGATACAGGCGTTGCCGAGTACAAGGAAATGAACGTAGCTAGCGACGATTCATACTTAGAGGCGGTGTTCCGTCCTGCGATTGAAGAATGCGACTCTCTCAGTGGAATCAGTATAGCAACAGAGTGTGATACTGCATGGGGAGGGTTCACGTCAAAGATTTTGGAGGAGCTGCGAGAAGACTACATACCCAAGAGCGCTGTGTTTGTGTGGGGCATGTACGACGATGACAATAGTCTAGGTAAAACGCTTCGTGGCAATGTGAGCGCAGTGAAAAACATTAAGCAGACACGGCAACAGGTTCTCTCGCGCATCAAAACCACCATGGCTCTAGCCAAAGAAGCGACGCTATTTATTCCAATCACGAAACCCCGAGTTCCGAAATCGGTGCTGCCAAACTACGATGAGACCAGTAACTGGCATTCCACTGCGCTACTTTCTCTGCCATTTGAGACCCTGAGCGTGTTATCAAGTTTACGACACGAAAACAGAATTTCAATGCAGTCTATTGCTGACTCGTTGCAAGGGGGATCTAATCGGAACATTGTTTCTAGTTTAGAGTCTGTGGTTTTAGGCCCACAACCAGATAAAGATGCGTCAGCGGCGGAACATAAGAAACTCGTATTTGATTTTTCTGGCTCTGTGTTTAAGGACTCTTCTGCCCATTACTTTTCTAAGGCTGGCACACTACGGCCACCTCAATCGGGGGCAGCTTTTGGTTCCAGTTCAGCTGCTACAGATCCCAGACTCAGCTCGCTGTCACTGCGAAACAATCTTACCGGACCTGATAGCCGCGAAGTACTCTGGGAAGACTTATTTCATGGCGCAGATTTACAGGCCAACGGTACACCGCAGGCGCTGCTATCTGAGTTCAAATGTAGTCAGCCATTTTCGCTTCAAAAGGCATTTCCTGGCCACAGTGCGCTGGAAATGGAGCCTGAGGACGCCGTGTTTGCGGCCATGGGTGTCACAACTGCGCCGCGCAAGTATATGAAGGAAATGCACGAGTTTGCAAGTAGGTATGTGCGAACGGCTGATGAAGGACGGGACGAGTTGAAGGAGGACACGAGTGCGTTTGCTGAGCAGTATGAGTGGGGATGGAACAACAGTGACGAGGAAGACGATGATTTTTGAGCTAAGCTCAAATGTTGGGTTCAGTTGAGCATCATTCAAGTTAGTGGTATTAACAAGGCACAAACGGGCATAGAAATCATTTTCCATAGTAAACATCCCAAAAACTAAATAGCCCGCATGTAACAAAAATAAAACAAGGTTTTGCAGCTGAAATTTTTGTTTTCCTATCTCATGGCTTTATAAACCTGATCTCACAAAAACAACGACACTCTTCACCACAGTAGTAGCAATCATATTCATGTCTGGTTCGAAAATAGCACGGAACTTGGTTGCCATAATTGGTACTACCGGTGTTGGCAAATCACAGGTATGTTTGACCTATGATTTTTGCAGTTGAGCCTGAAGTGTCATCTACTAACCATAGATTCTGCTTCTTTTAATGGCTTATACAGCTGAGCATTGAACTGGCCAAACAGCTGAATGGTGAAATCATTAATGCAGACTCTATGCAGGTTTACCAAGGGCTTGACAATATCACCAACAAGCACCCTTTAGCCGAGCGTGATAATGTTCCACATCACTTGCTAGGCCATGTCTCATGGGACGAAGAATACAGTGTGCAACAATTTGAGAAAGAGGCGTTGCGCAAGATTGAGGATATTCAGGCGCGCGGGAAGCTGCCGATACTGGTTGGAGGAACGCATTACTATAATCAGGCCGTGATGTTCAAGAACGCGACGTTGAGCGAAACAGCGCCCATGGAGTCTAATGAGAAAATTTTGAGAAAAGAAAAAGAAAAATATGACGGGAAGCGATTGACGGAGGAACAGAGAGATATTCTGGACGGCCCGACAGGCAGAATATTGGACACACTCAAAATCGTCGACCCCAAAGTTGCACAGAAATTCCACCCGAACGATTCACGGCGGTTGCGTCGTGCACTTGAGATCTTTTATACGACCAACCAGAAAGCAAGCGATATTTATGAACAACAGCAGCGTCGTGATGAGAAAGAAGAGACGGAGGGAGGTGAGGACGGAAACATGCTTGCATTGAGGTTTAAGACACTTGTTTTTTGGGTCTGGTGTGAACAGGCCACGTTGAATAAGCGTCTGGACTCGCGGGTGGATGTAATGCTTGAGAATGGCCTTTATGATGAAATTGAAGATCTTTATAAGACCTACTCAAAAGACGACGTGAGGAACGGTTCTGAAGACGAAGAAGAAAGGCTACGCAAAGGCGTTTATCAAGTCATTGGGTTTAAAGAGTTTCTTCCATGGTTACAGGAGCGTTCAGCAGCTTCAAGCTCTTCAGCACCTTCTACATTATCAAAAACCGTATCAGCATCAGCATCAGCATTACCAGTAGC
Organism: Geotrichum aggregatum; assembly: GCA_030564925.1. Taxonomy (NCBI): domain Eukaryota; kingdom Fungi; phylum Ascomycota; class Dipodascomycetes; order Dipodascales; family Dipodascaceae; genus Geotrichum; species Geotrichum aggregatum. Next base: position 53,074 of record JAJMAH010000105.1, on the reverse strand, counting down.
ATCAGCATCAACATCCGCAGTCCCACAGCCCGATCCTTCCGCCAGTACCACTCCCGCTTCCAACCCCGCAATCCACCCATTACTCCAATCCAGTATTGACAGAATGAAGCAGCGCACGCGCAAGTATTCCAAGCAACAAACCAAGTTCATGAAAAATACGCTCATGCCCAAACTCGGAACTATGGTTCAAGCTGACCCTGCGCGGACGGATATCTGTGCGGCTGTGTTAGATGCAACTGATTTGAATGTCTGGAATGAAAATGTGGGCGAAATGGGATCACGTATAGCAAAGGGTTTTTTTGGCCGTGCTGGCACTGGTACTGGAGAGGCGCTCTCGAAAACGGCTGCGCTGCAACAGCTACCTGAACATTTTATTGCGGCCTCTCAGCAGCTGAAGAATCTTATGGTGACTCCCAAACAGTTTACAGACAAGCAGTGGAAACATTATGTGTGTGATGTGTGTGTTGTGGAAGACGTCGACTATCGGCCTGGAACCGCAGGAGAGGCAGCAGCGGCGGATGCGGATATGGTAGGCTTGATTGAGGTGGTTGCACAATCACGAGAACAAAAAGAAGAACGCAATTCTGAATATGGACACAAACACGATTCAAAAGCGCAAGAACAAGAACAAGAGCACAAACAAGAACAAGGGCAGCTCTCCTATGTCCTGGAAGGAGCAGAAGTAGAACAAGCACAAAGACAAAGCAGCCGCAACAGATCTGCATCTAGACCTCCAGCATCTACGTCACTTTCTAGTTCTACAGGTCCCACAGGTTCTACAAATATTACAGGTTCCACAGACAAATCTGCAGGTAAACGCCCTTTTGTCGCAGTGGGGGCCGACCAATGGGAAATCCACATCAAAAGTAGAAAACATCGAAATGCAGTTGCGGGAAAGAAAAAACATGAGTATAATTTGAAACAGATTGAGATGAAGCGGGCGCGAGAAGCTGCTGCTGCTGGCGCTATTGGTGATCGCAATCTTTGACTGAAGAGGCCCAATTGAAAAGTATTGACTAGCTCCGAGGCGCCTCTTACCACCATCAGACAGAGCCAGTATGTGTGTGTCTAGGCGACACAAATCAGCAGGCATGGACATGTAATGCAATTGCAAAGAACTCAAGTGCCAAGATAAAGCGAAAGTGTGAAAACCGGCGCTACTGATATTTTGGAATTTCTGTTGGAGCATGACTGTATTCTCAAGCCGGTATGTAGTGCAATGTAGTATTTCAACTGATTTAGATCTTCTAGAGCCGTTGTGAATAGTATATTCAAGTTATTTCTATAGTATATTTGTGGACACAGACATTTATAAACAGATCTGAGTGAAAAGGACATGCAAGAATAGTCTGATACACTCATCTGCGCCGCCTACTTGCATCTGTTATAAAGCCGATGCAGTAACTCAACAAAACACAAGGGCAGACGATATCAAAATTAAAGCCAAAGGGCCTGCCCACAACTTGATACCAGTTGGAGGCAATCCCACAGCAGGAGCCGCTGCCGAAGAGGACGTCGAGGTTGATTTAGGGGTTCCAGATGATGCAGATGCGCCAGTGGCGTAGGCTGTTGCTGAAGGATACGTAGTTTGCGTCAGTGTATGCAAAGACCCAAAAGTGTCCGTAGAAATAATGGTCCGCAGTCCACCTAGACTTTTGGGGTTGATTGTCGCCAGTGTGAATCCTGTGGTACTGCTGTAGGCAGATGCTTTGGATGCGCGAGGAATAGATTTAGAAATGGCTTCAATATTGCTTGAAGTGACGTTCAACTTGGCTTGCGCTAACGCAATCTCGTCGTTCTCGAGGTCGTACACGACATAGGCAGACCGCAGGAATGTATCTCCAAGCAACGCAAAGGAGTAGCTAGAGGGAAGAATTCCAATGGCGCACACAAGCTCGCCGTTGGTAAACTCAGCAGGTTGACCCTGCCTGTCAACCACGGGCAGTAAAAGACTGGTGAAAGGAACTTTAATAGTGGCCCCAGAAAAGTCGTACGTCAGAGACCCTTCCAAAGAGCAGGACTGGATGTAGTACCCAAGTCCGCTGTTGTAAGTGGCACCAAACGCTCTGAGAAGATTTGTGGCCACGGTTGCGGGAAAGTAGGAAAGCGAGGTACCGGAATCAAGAAGCGCTTCGTAAGTCCTATCGAGCATCTCGTCAGTGCCAGCGCCGTCTTCTTCGTGTTTGAGCGAAGACAATGCAATGAGAAACGCAGACGGTTTTGAGGCTTTCGGACTTGACTTCAAAACAGGCACTTTGAGCAAATCGCCTGAATACTTTTCATGGTCAACTCCACCAAATAGCAGATTGCCATCCAATGCGTTTATGTCGTTTAGCCAGAGAGAGTATGCAGGAATGTTGATGACGCCGTCCTGGGTCAGCCTGATAGGCAGGTTAGCGTAGCCATAAGGTTTCTTAAGGGATTGCGTCGCTTCGTTTGAGGTGTATCCTATGCCAAGCACACCAATCGACGAGTTTGTTTCTGCTCCAAGACCAAAAGACATCTTTTCAATCGTAGTGTCTTGAATGGTAAACGTATCTGTCGCCCAATCGCCTTCTGCGACGGTACCATCGCCGTACTGGATGAAAAAGTCTGAGCTATTCTTACTGAATGTCGAACTGGCCGAAACGTTGAATGTGCCCGAGGTTGCGCAGTCAACATACGCACTTGATGCTAGCTGGGCCGACGTTGTTGCACAATAAGGGTTAGAGTCTTCAATGACCCACAGGTCCGAGCTTCCTGTATCAATAAGGAGGTTGAAACTCTGTGCGGGTGTTCCTAGCTCTACTTCCACATTATAGTATGTAAACATATTTTCAAGGGGTACTGCCAGGATTTCTTTGTCACCATCACGCTTGCTGCGGGCTCTGTGATCATGAGATCCAGGGAAGGGATGGAAGCTCGCGCGTTTGCCTTTGAACCCGAGCTGGAGCGTACCTGGTGTGTTTTCGCTGGCTTGCTGAGCGCCTGGAATGACGGAAGCTTGGGCCACAGACGGAAAGGTGCCGAGAGAGTGGACAAGGAATGCCCAAAGAGGCCATGAGGAGGGCGTGATCATTGGATGGAATGGACGGAATGGACGAAATCAGAAAAGTGGCAGGTTAGCGGTGAAGTAAGCTTTCAACGGGTTTCAGACGGGAGGTGGTTGTCTTTGGATCTACCCGAGAAGGTGAACGAGCTTGAAATGGAGAAACGGCGGAGCCCGAGACTTTCAAGAGTCTTTTTGACAGTCTTTAAAGAGACGTTGAGGGGCCTTTGAGAAGCCTTTGAAGAGCTTTATGGGCTCTGGTCAAGGAAAGTAGGAGTAGCTAGGTCCAGGTACAAAGGAGCAGTGGTGTATGGTATATAAATATGCTTATGTTGGATCTAAATCTCGCGGTGGTGGCTTCTTTGCAATTGGGTTTCCCTGAGGTTAAAGTAAGGGAGTTGTACAGTAAAGTTAGTTGTGTATCTTCAAGGTTGGTGAGGCCGATGAAGGTGATAAAGCTGATGAAATTTTGGTTGGATAGGGCGACATTGGAGCCTTATAAGAAGGTTTTTGTGTCTTGAAACAATAGGCCTTAATTATATTTATAGAGCACTTTAGCTATATAAGCTGGATAGAAGGTAACTATAAGTCAGTTATAATTGTTATAATAGCAGCTGCTTCTAGCCTGTTAACAGCCTAGCTAGGCTCCTTCCCCAAAGCATGGTCATGTTCCACTTCCTGTTCCATTTCCTGTTCTACCTGACGCAGACCCAAATCTTATTCCATATTCGGGCTGCCAAGCGCTGGGCACCTGTGCGGGTCTGGCGCTTGGAGCCTCTGAACTTGCTGAACCTTCGGCTGCGCGTTGCGAGGTTCCGTGCGAACTCCTTGAACTTTTAGAACTATTAGAACTCTGGGCGCCTTTCGCACTTCCTGAACCGACTGTATGGTTTGAACTGGCGGATTGGCCATGGTTTAAGTTTGTGTTCGCAGTAGCATTGCCAGCACCGCCAAACCGGATCTCATCACTTGGCTTCCACACCCGGCTATCCAGATTCACCATCATCGCTGCGGCGTGTCGAGCTTGCGGCGCTGCTATTGGCGGCACCGCATCTGCCAATGACGTCGCCTCAAGCACCCGCTCCTCTTGGCCCTCTTGGCGCGCTCCTTCAATAACGTTGTTCGTCTCTCGCTCGCCTTCGCTATATCCGTCTACGCTCAAATGTGAGAATGACTCGCTTATGCTGCTCTCTAGATCCCGTCCTTCTACGCGCCGCTCATACACAAACTCCTTGCACTGGTCAATAAAGCTGCGCAGCTGCTCTATTAACGAGTTGTAGAACTTGCGGCCCTCATCCAGATTCTGCATGATCTCGCCAAACTTGAAGAACGCTACCTCTAGGTTCTGTATCACGTTTTCTCGCTCGACTGTCGTGCTGTCGCTCTCTCTAATTTCCAGGAACTGCTCGTTCAGCTTTTCGATTCTGCCAAGTATGCTAGCTTGCTCCGCTTCCTGTTGCTCTATCCACCCATCGCTGTCCTTCTGAAGCTGAACCACATGCTTCGTGTAAACTGGCTCAAACTTGGCAGCATCCACGTGTGCTTGCGCCTCGCTCCCTTGGGTCAACCCATTATAAATCTCAATGATCTCGGGTAACATGTCCATGTTGGCGACCGTGTACATGAGACTGCTCATGTATTTTTGCCTTTGATCTTCGATGCCCCGTGTTTGCAGCAGCGCCTCTCGAAGTTCTTGCACGTTATACTCGAGATAGGGGTCAACGTGCACCACCGCAGAGTTTGGGATGTAGCTCTCCAGCCGTTTGGGGCCCTCGCACAAAATGTCAAGATACCGCTCCACTTTGTGGAATTTGTCCCGCACAAGCTTGTCGCTGGCCTCGGAACTCTCAAGGTATCCCAAGAAGTTCTTTTCGGCTTTCCATAGCTCTTTGCCAGCCTCGCGTGACGTTGCCCGTACCCACCGATTTGTGCCTTGCCTATTCCTCATCATAGTGTCCTCCTTGTCTTCGTAGTCCAGCATCTCTTTGCCTTCTTCCAGCAAATGCTTGCTCTCTCTAAAGAGCTTTTGAATATCATTCAACGTGCCTCGTAGTAAACTGACTCCTCCCTTGGTTCGCACTTCGTCAGAGTGCACAATTAAAGAATGCGGCACGCCCATCGGCTTTTCTACGGCCTCCAAAGACCCTGGAAGGTTCATTTCTTGTAGCTTTGTGTGCATGTTGACTGTCATTTCTTCGATCTTGGATATCAAATTCTTGTGTACGTACTCGTTGATTTTCTCGCTGTACGCATTGCTTGCTTCGTAAATGGTGTACGGTAAAATATCTTCAAACAGCGGCTTAATATGACGAGTCACAGTCAGGTACTCTAGCGGATTTGAGACCTCTTCGGGTACGGTCGCTGTGGACATGGAAATGGGTGAAATGGCCGGTAAGCTGGCCGAAGTAGGCACTACTTGCAGGTAAACCATGTCGTTATCCTTCTCCGCACCTACAAGATCGGTCTTGACACGAGAGTTGAGCTCCTTCAAGTCTTCGAGAACTGCCGCACTAACATATTTAGCATTGGCGAGTGCAATAGAGGACGCCTCTAGCGAGTCCTTGAGATGTCCAATTTCCTCGCCATACTTGCTCTTGTCTAAGCAATCTAGGGCTGCCCGATACTGTGCTGCTGCGCGAAAATGATACTTTTTGCACGTAAAGTGGTGTATCCACTCAGACCTTATGGCCGTAGTCCGATTTGCAAATTCAAGTGTTAAGGAGTAGTACTCGGAAACCTGCGTAGCCAGCCGCGCAATGAGCGAGTTTTTCAGGTTGTCGGACTTGGCCTTTAGCCAGAACGATTCTTGAGCCTGCGCAAGCGATAAGTAGTATAGAGCTTCCAAGGTAGAGTTATCAAGATCTAGTGGCGGCATTTGCTCGAGTTTGGGCAGAAGCTCGTCAATCATATATCTAAAGCAGCCGGCAGACTTTTGGAAGTAGTTGTAAGCACGCTTGATTCCATTGGTATCCTTCAATGGCTGCTTGAACGCGATTTGAGAGTACAGACTGCCAATGTTGTAGACTACATTGAGCCTCTCGAACTGAGTAGAGTTACTTCTCACTAATAGATACGTTAGAAAAATGACTTGCAAATAGCTTTATACATACCTGCACCACCCTCAGAATAACCTAGTGATCCATGCCATACAAATTCTGTCTTGATCTATTCCTGTTAGTTCATCATTTAGACCAAGATCACTCGCATTCCTTGGATCACTTACGTCGGCTGGAAATTTGGCCACCACGTTACAGAGTTGCGAGTGATACCTACATTATTAGCAAGAGCATATATCAGAAGGGAATTCGTACTCAAAGAGAGCGTCTAGCGAGGACACATGAGGAGGAGTCTCCAGGATCTTGTTTCGCAGCTTGTCGAGAGCTTGTGCATCCAAAGCTGCTTGGCCTTCGTTATGGTGAAACTCCGTCTGCACGTAGCGCTCAATGCTGTAGCCCAGCGATATCTGGCGGGTCCTTCTCAGTGGAACGTACAGTAACTGGCTTGTCATTCTTGACTAGTGTCTATATAGCTATACCAGAGGACTTAAACAATAGTGAAGGAGCATCGCAGCAAACGGGCTCAACTCAAATCCACCTGGGCTAGGGTACGGACTGACCCTCTGATACAGGTCCAAGGTGTCTGTCGAAGTCTCGTAGGGCCCTTGCGACCAAACCACGCCCAATGCAGGTTGCCTTGAACCGTAAGAAACGGCGCAGACACGACATCTATCTTTGTTATTCGGTTCTGTTCCGAGAGCGTCGTCCCTGTGTTTCGCCGCACCAACGCGGGTTAGGGTATTATAAATGACATTTGCCAAATACTTCTTTTTCAGTCCAGGTCCAGCTTTTTGTCAACGACAAAACATTCACGGCATAATACTCATGGCATTTTCTTTCGCGTTCCTACCAGTATTGACTATCTTAAACGCGCTCTGTATAAAACTTGTAACAATACGCTTCTGTCAGTCATCTTTGCTAGCCAGCCGCTCTTGCAATTGACGCCAGAGTGCCATACCGCGAAGTCTGCTTGTACACTAAACCGTACATAGCGTGCTCAGAATATCGACTTGTCGGCCACCTAAGGTTTTTTGACATCCTACATTGCGTCCACTCACCGTTTTCCCGCCTCCGCCAACATTCTGGCTTCTCAGTTTCCCCATCTCTCTCTCAGGTCTCGGTTTTCGGGTGGTTCTATTTCCGTGATTCCTCACCATTTGATTATACTGACACTCCGACATGCAGACGAAATTCAAATCAAAGCACCAAAAACTCATCTTACAGTGCTATCCTGCTGGTCGAGCCACCGATAAGCGTCCCAACCCTTCAGAACTCTCTTACTTGCTCTACTATGTTGCGACCCGCCGAGCAAAGCTCACAAAAGTCGGCCTTTTCCTCGAGCTCAAGACCCAATCTGACGTGTCTCGCGGGCGTGCAGGAAACGTGCAGGCTACACTCGAAATTGTCAAAGCCGTGATCGAAAGGTGTCCTGAGGATTTGAACCTATTCGCAAAACACGTTGTTGCCATTTTGCTGTCGGTTGCTTCCACTAATGATCTGGCACTATCTCAGCATGCCTCGCCAGTGTTTGACACCTTCTGCAGGGCCCACGATGGTACATTATTCCGTGGTGATCCGGCGTATGTTGTCAAGTTTCAAGAACTTGCTGACAAGTATATAGCAATTGCCAAAGGTTCCAAGTCAGGCCCTAACGCTCTGCAATGGAAACTAGTAGGAATTGAAGCGGTGAAAAGCATCGCGTCGTCTGTTGCCCTTACTACGCCTGCAGGAACGAAACAAATCGAATCGACCATTCCATTGCTCTTGTCTTGTCTTTCACTAGACAACGATGGAGCCATTCTGCTTTCCCTACAATCTCAACTGGCCCTTGAGCCAGCTCGAAGTCGACGGGCAAGCGTGCAGTTGGAAGACAGACATGGCGATCAACAGGTGCCATTTACGGCCATGCAAGCACTACAGCACTTTTTTGATACTACTTCAACCGGCTTGCTGAAAAACGCAACCGCCCATACAATCCTGTATATTTTAAACAGCAACGCACCAATATTATGGTCCGCTACTTTATTGGAAATTGCGACAAAACGCGCTCCGGTGCAAATCCGGTTTGCAGTGCTTACGGAGCTTGTAGACCAGCTTCTAGTGTTATCTTCTACTGATATCGCCAAACAGGTAACTGTTGCACGCCTCATAAGCTCGCTCCTATCGTCATCTGTCAATATGATTGGCCTTTCTGTAATCGACGTTCTTCGGTCTTTGCTGCATCTTCAAGTACACATCTTAAAGTCTATTTCGCCAGATGCGCTAAAATCCGGTACACCATCGGCGTATGATCTCATTCTTGCTTTGAAGGACTGTGTCGCAGCTCTTGCATCACATATTTATTATGCTGCACAGATTGCGGATATGATTTCAGAGATTCTGGCGCGTTGCCAGCATTCTGGAAGGTTTGGTATGGTATCTGGCGCTGGCACACCGCTCCATGGCTCATTTGGAAAAGGCAGAGACTTACCAAGAGGTCTGGAAAAAGGACATGCTGAAATTCCTACGATATTTCTCATTAGCAGTCTTGAGACTATCAGCAACATTTTGCTGATTTCTTCAAGCAAGACTGGAGGTGTTGAAAAGAACCAATTTTCTTTTGCGTCTTGGGACGGTACACAATATCTTCTCAACCACAAAGATTTTCAGGTGAAAATATCGTATGCAAGAAGCTTGATTTCGTTTTTAAATAGCTGCTCGTCGTTCGACAGCAAGGTGGGAGGGTTTGGTTTAAACGTCCTGGATGGCCCGTATGGTGTTTTGTTCGCAGAACTCTACAAACTGCTCAACCAGCCGGCGCCTGCAGCAAACTATAATTATCTTATAGGGTACCATGTTATCTGCAGTGTCATTCGCAACTCTGGAGACTATGGAGTACTTCGCGCCTGCACTCTTGCTATTTCTTTAGACCGCAACAGCTCTACTGCAACTCCGGAGCAGGGAAATGAGGTTTTTGAGCATGGAGTTGCTTCGAGAAGTCTCGCTCAGAGCATAGTATACCAGATAGGAATTCAGATAGCTTCCCCGGAGCTTGTAAACTCTGCGGTTGATGAAATACAGCGCCGACAGCAGCAAAATATCTGGTACTCGCCTTTGGATCCTTTTACCAGTCGGTCTCTTGACGATGATTTGGCAGCGAACAAGGATTTTTCTATTGATTCGTTGCAACGAGACTTCTCAAACATGAACCCTCTAAGCGAGGACCGGCTAACTGCCATACTTTCCAAAACCATTGCCGATTTCAAACCAGCAATGAATCAGATTCTGCACACGGACTTCGGTGGGTTTCCGATTTTTATTGCGCCAACCTTTTCTACGAGCGACACCTCTTCCAAATCACAACAAGTAACCCGAGCACGCTCTCTTAAACAGCTCAACAACCGTTTATTAAGCCTGAACTCAGCAGCTGCAGGGCGGCTTTTAAACGATACATTGGAGGGTAGTCAAAATATTGAAAACGGCAACAACCGGTCTCACGATCATGATTATTTGTCACCTAGCTTCACGGCAGGCGGGCGATCCAGGACTGGCTCAATAGGCGGCGGTCGGTCGGCGGTTTCGATGGCAGAAATGCGCCGCGATTATTCACCAAGGGTGCGAGATCTGAAAAAAGCAGCATCGGGGTACAATGTTAGGTTACATGGGCCTGGAGTATTTGTAACCGCTGGTGCTACTATTGATGTTACAAACGGTACCAATGGTGCTGTTAATGGTATTGCTAAAGGCACTGCTAATGGTGCTGCTACGTATGACAACATCAGCTCTAGAAATGGATATGGCCTAGCTGCACGGACCACCAGTCTGCAGAGCAACACAAGCAGCAAGTTTGGCAACTCAGACGCAACGCCATCGTTGCATTCACAATCTCATTCAAATGGTAATGTCAATGGTAGTAGTGAAGCAAATGGAGATGGTTCAGAAAGGACTGCACTATCAGAATTTGAATTAGAAACAGGCGGACAAAAATCTGGGTCTCTTAACGGCAGTGGCAGTGTTGGCGGAAACCATGCCCATGGGAATGGTGATAAACTGGATGTCATGTCTTTTTTGAGTTCGTTAAAAATAGATTCAACTACCGAACGAGGAAAGCTTGTTTGAGAGTTTTTTTTTTTGCATAGACCCCGTCCAGACTAGACTCCAGACTAGCTTTTAGCAAAACTGGAAATAATATTGGGCGGTGATTGCTGGGCAGCTTTGAAGCTTTGAAGTGATATTATACTCTGTTAATATAATTTTCAGTTCTGTCTTTCTGTTTACCAGTATTGAGATTAAAGTCGATATATTTAGCTCAAATATTTGAATCATTTACAAAGCTATATCTAGATGCCGACATTGAATCATGGCAGCTAGCTACACCAACCTTATAATTTACAGAGCAGTATATACTATATTACAACAGTACAGTTTGGGTGGACGTTGACTATTCATAAATGGTCAATTAGAAAATATTTACATGCCTAGTTCTAGAATTGACTTTACTGTTCCTTCCTACTCTTCTTCTCATCATCATCATCACCATTGCCACTGTAGCGTTCATCCACAAAATGAAATATCTCAAATCCGACCTCTACCATGATCAATATTATAATCATCCACTCTAGCCTGATTCCATGCTCTTCCGAAATGTGAAGCTTCAGCGTGTTCACACTCTCACTCGCATAATCCAACTTATTATTCAATATTGCAATGCGAGGATTGACATCCAATTTTTTAGAAATGAGCGCGTACAAAGATTCGAGAACAGGTTCTTCCCAGTATAAATCTGGGCTAGTCTCAATTAGTTCTGAGTACAAGTTTAGCTGGCCTCTGATTTGCAAAAGCTGGCCGGTGAGCATCAGAACGCGCTTGCCACGGATGCCAAGCGCACGCGCACTGGCGAGGTTGTCGATAAAGGGGCGAGTGGAATCAATATGCGCATCTAAAGATGTCTCTAGCGCGGCAAGCTTTGTGCTGCGTGCAAGACCGCTTGAGAACGCGGCCTTAGCCAGCAGCCTGTCTGTAGGCGTTGGGCCTGCAATCACAATAACGTCGCCTGTCATTGTGCTACTCTTTCTATGGAGCAACGAGTCTCTGCCGGCAGTAGTAGTAAGTTCATTTTGCGTTGAGTTTCTTGTTGTTGATGCTTCGTCGTTCTCAATCTCGAAATAGTCCATGTCTTCACTTTCCGCTTTGCGGTAGCTTCTGAGCTCGGCCTCTTTCAAAGGTTTCACGACGTTCTCTAGCACTTCTTTCTCATTCATACCCCATACCACCACTGTACCGTTTGCTAAGACCAGTACGTCGGCGTTTACTACGCTTTCTGTCGCTTCCATTGACATTGATTTTTCAGTAGTGTTAGCAGCAGTTACATGCTGCCTCTCAAAGGGATACGAGACATGCGCAATCTCGCCTGCAAGCAAAATGCGTGCACCTTCCAAACCCTGACCATACAGTAGATCAATTGCTTTAGTCAGGTTGTATTTTTCACAAGTTGAAACTGTTGTGCAAGTTTTGTATGCTTGAGTTTTTAGTTGCGATTGTGACCGGGGTGATGTTGATTTCTGGTCTACTGCAGCAGCCGTGGCAGCAGCAGCAGACGAAGATGGGTTCACCAGTTTGTGCAAATTCTTTTTTGGCTGGTGCTGAGCATTTTCAGACGTGGGCATCCTTAAGCCCAAGCTTACAGAAGGTTTTGCTTTTGCTGATACTGAACGGCTACCACCGCTCCTAGCACTTGCAGCTTTGTTCCCCAAGATTGAGGTAGACACAAAGCCGCGGCTGCACTTCGTATTCATAGTGCCAGAGAGACGAGAGTACTGAAGACTATAATTGGAAGAACGGCATGCGGAAATGTGAAATGCGAATGGAAATGTAGATGTTTGGTGAAAGTTTTGGCATACTGGTCGTTGATAACTGCATGTGCTCTTAGATCCAGCAATGCGCCCGCGCGCGAGACGTAAAATGCTGCTTTGCATCTCTTATTTCTATTCTTTCAGATCAAAATTAGATTAAAACAGTCAAATATTGAGCAGAAAATAGTTACATGTAGAAGAGATGTTCAAGGAGAGCTTTGCGATTGAGTATCGTGTATGAAAAATAGCGTCCTTAACGATCACTTTGACCTAAACCTGACTTCATTATCGGCTATGACGGGTAGAATCCCATGGCACGGCTGTAGCTTGTGTGGGCTTACTTCTTTCGAAGCTGTAAAGCTCTTGGTTGCATTGTGTCCGTGTCACCGTGACTATGAGTGAGGTGCTGGGTGAAAGATAGATGAAACAAAATGAAGAGCGTATTTGATTGCTCAAGGCACAGTATTCAGTAGTATTCAAAATTATTTGCTATAAACAAAATGTGTCAAGCTTGGTAATAATTATTACTAGTGCTTTCCAGCACACCATCAAATGTTGAACTGACAGCTACTGACTATTAACTCTCAACAGTATATTAAATATATCAGTCAATCTCCAGGCTCCTGCTAGCGCCTAAGCCTGGATGGTTGACGAGTTCCTGGGACGCTCAAATTGCGATCCGCGACGACGAACAGTCTTTTTCGGAATTTTCCAATCACCAGCATCCTCTGTCTTTTCTTCATTTTCGGCTTCAAAAACATCATGGTGATCTCCAGTATGGCCGTTCTCATTCTCATTTTTGATGTTGCTGCTAGCACTGCCGCTAGAAGAATTGTCTTTTGCACGCACCAAGGGCTTTCGCGCTGCTAAAGCCTCACGATTTGCAAAAACGTTTCCGCTCTTCGCGGTGGACCCCGAAAAACTAGGGCGTCCTCCTTTTGTTGTTTCCCTAAAACTCTTGCGGTGATGATGCGCGTCATCGTGGTTGAAACTTTTGCGGGGATGATGATGGTGTTTAGGGCCGACGCTGATCCAGCCGTCGTTGCCGCTAGGCTCGGTTTCTGCAGCAGTCGTGGCGGTACCAGCAGCACTGTTTACAGCGCCGGCTAGAGCTGCTGATTCTTTGCGGTTGGACGAGTATCGTCGCGTTCGGTGGTTTAGATGACCAGCAGGTCCAGATCCAACATCAAGCGTATCACTTACAGCAGATCTAGAAGCGCTATAAGCACTTGCAAACTTGGGCGGAACAGATGATTTATCGGCTGTGAACAATCGATTAGAGACTTGATCCAACTGTACAGTAAGATACATACCTTGAGGTTTGACTAGTTGAATGCTTCGTTGAAGCCTAGAACAGGTTAGCTTGAATTATATTTGTTGGTAGAGATGGTTCAAATAAACTGACCTCGAAGTCATTTCGTTTGCATCGATCTCATGGCTTTCGTCTTCGTCGCTGGAGGCTGATTCGCTCTCCTTTTCATACAGAGGCTCGTCAACAATAGCGTTTTCATCAACAATGAACCTGTTTTCACGCTCAGGTCGATGGTGGTCAAAGCTTTGCGACTTCTTCGACTTGAGCTTGGAAATATACTGTCGTGAAGACTTCAGGCTAGGGCATGTTGTTAGATAAATTGGACTAGACCTGGACACTTACTCCTTGGTAAACTTGAGAACCTCATCCAAAAATACAGGACTCTTGCAGAGATCCGAGTCAGCCAGGTGAAGTAATTGCTGGGGAGTATAGATGGAGGACATTCTTTCAAAAAGGATTGCGTTAGTAGGGCTTGAGTAGAACTTGAAAAGAACGACGGAAAGATGCTCCAGTTGGGCCAAACAATCAAGAAAAACGGGAGAGCAGCGTGACATAAAGACTTACCTCTTAAACTTGTGAAAGCACCTTCAAATAGCAGTATGTATCTTTAAGTAGATTTACAGTGAAGCAATGGTGGAGGGCCAGCAAAAATTATGAAGATAGAATTGTTTTGAAAGTAGTGCAGGCTGAGTATGATGATTCTTGTGCTGTTCTCGATTTCTGAGAAGAGAAAGAGGTCAAGTGATGTCATTTAACGGCCCTTGCCCTTTTCTCCCGACTTCAGCAAAACAAAACAAAATTGAATAATAAGAATGAAAACGGCATAGAATTAGGCCTGGCTCTGGCTTGGGCTTTAGCCTAACTTCTCAGGAATAGCATGCACAATTGCAATCATTCACAACTTCGGAGTAGAGATTCGAATAAACGCACTATACAATACATAAGCTCGTAATATGTGTGGTTAGTATCAGTATTTCAATTCGGTCGATGGGGCATCTGTGAACCCCAACACACCCACTATTACAGCTCCCACACCTCCAGCCGTGATAAGCGCAGCCCTTACTCGCCGTCTTCTTGATCTACGCTTTGAATTGAATACCCGCTCAAATACAATCAACCCACCTTTTCCGCCGCCTCCAATTATCTTCCAGCCTTGCCGCTCAAGCTTTGCAATGCTTTTACGGTACTTGTGAGGATGCTCGAGCTGAGAAATGACTTGGAAAACGTTCTCTGAGACAACGTCTTCGGGTTTGAGCGGGATCTGAAGGGTTCTAATTTTCTTTTGGCTGGGAGTCAAGATAATGTATTCCGTAGATAAGTGACGTCCAAGTTTGTTTGGTTCTACGGCAGCCGCGGTGTTCGTGCGTAAACCTGGAGAAGGCTGCGATCTCATGGTCCCTTCTCTCTCTCCTTTGTTAGCTAATCGAGAGTTCCGAAATTCCCTTGAGCTTCTGGATACCGCAGATGGCCATTGAGGTTCCAACTTGTGCACAGTTTGTGATTTCGTCTCATTATTTTGCCTCTGAGCCTTGGATTCTTTAGTCTGTATTTCAGGCTCGACAGGATCAGTGAGCTTAGCAGTGTTCAAGGTCTCAGCGGAATTCGATGATTCAACAGGCTCCAAAGGCTTCACAAACTTCACAGGTTCAGCTGACTTCATCGACTTAACAGACTTGACGTACTCGGTGGGCTCCACAGGCTTAACAGGCCCTGTAATCTCAATGGGTTCAATTGGAGCTATGGACTCAGCAGACGCGAAAAGTTCAACATGTTCAGATGGCTTGGTAGACTTCACAGGCTCTACAGGCTCGAGCTTGCAACCTTCCTTCAGCTCAGCATTTTCAAAAGTGTTATCCTCAGGAGCAACCTTAGTAGCAACCTTAGTAGCAACCTCAGGCGCCTTGCTTACAAAGCGAGCCCTTATTTCAGCCGTACTTAAACTCTCGATATTAGAATCATCCTTGACAGTGCCATTAGCGCTAGTTCTGGCGTTAGCACCGTCACTATCACGATCAATTCTAGACCTAGTATCGTGCGATTGCCTCAGGGCACGCAATGACGTCAGTTTTGGGTTGGGGGGAGTCTGGTGCACATGCGTTTGCGTCGTTTTTGGGTTAAGGACAACGTGAGGCTGATCTGACGGCACCGACGACGACGTCTCCTCGAGAGACTCGACGAACTTTTCGACGCGTGAAGCTGAGTCCCTATATCGGCCAAGTAGAGGTTCTTCCGTAGCATTAGCTTGAGCTGTGGCAGCAGCAGCTTTCAAGTCTTCTTGAGTGCATGGGGAATGCTGAGACTCTACCTTGAAGCTCAAGCTTTCGTCTTGACCAGTACTATTTTCACTTGCTTCATTATCATTTTTTTTGAGACGTCTTGTAAGCGTTATAAGATCAATTTCATAGTCATCATCTACCGGTATACCTGTAGCAGCTGTTTGCTGACTTTTGCTATCGCTGCTGTTACCCTTTGAGGCATCATCCGTGTTGGTGGCGTTCTGAGTAGGCTTAGACTTAATGCTCGAGGTCTCTTGTTGGCCTTGCAAATGAAGGTCACGCAAGATCTTGTCTTGCAATTTCTTATCAAGCAAGGCCATGGCTTCTACCGTCTCTTTCAATTGGTCGCCACTAAACTTTTGATCGCTCTTACTGTCTTTGCCCTTTGAGGAATCCAGCTGGTTTAGGTCGTCGAGCAAGTCGGTCCAGATGGGCCGTTCGCCCCGTGAAAACATCCGCTTACCGCAATGACGGAATACATGCTTGATACTGTTGGTTGGGCTTGCTGATGGATGACGGTGTTTGTCTGCGCCGAGATACTGGTCGGTATAGAACTGGCTAAGAGCCGCAAAGTCTGGAGACTTGAGCTTCAGTTGCCACTGGCGGTCTAATATCTGGCCATGATGTAGGCTCCAAAGAGAGGGGTAGCGATTGCTTCTGGGCTTGATCTTTTTACAGAATCTGAACATGTTTAGATTTGTCGTTACAAAGTATCAAGGAATTGTATTAGGAAATGTGTAAAGTAATTGACTAAAAGAACTTATCATGTTCATTATATCTAAGTCCCGATAAAGAATATTGCGCTTTGCCTGACGCAGCAACCATCTCTACTACTACCTAGGTAAGTACAGTAAATTCAATGCTCACATGGTCCGACTCAGCATTTTTACTTCTTGGACTCATCGTTCTCGCTCTTTGACTTTGACTTTGCCTCCGCCTCTGTGTCCTTCTCAGCCTCTGTAGCTGCCGCACTGGAGCCTTCAGTTGTGTCGACCTTTTTCTCGCCTCGGCTGGCAGCATTCTCTCTGTTCTCAATCTTGTTTTCAATCAAGTTATGGAACGCAAGAATGGCCCTTACAAGACTACTCAAATAAACAACCATAAGCTCGTCGTTCGTCTTAACGGTGAACGCCTTGTTCAACGCGTTTGAAGAACCGACCTCGCTGCCCGAAATAGGAGCAGGCGGCGTTGCAAGGTTGGGCAAAAGGTTGAACACGTCTTGCAGCTTGCCCAAGATGATGTGATTAACAGGAAGCTCGTTGTTGTGCACTTTTTGCAGGTAGGACGCAATTCCCTTCAGATGCTGATGCAAGCCTTGTAGAGATTGAAGTTGGGTTGTAATTCTGGTGGAAAGACTGCCTGCAGCGGCATCACGAATGTCTCGAAGAAGGTGCTCGACGCCAATTTCTTCGGCCTCCTCTGCTTCGATCAAAGATGGCACGTGGAAGAAAGTCTTTTCGGTGGCAGTGCCGTCGTCTTTGATTTCTTCTACCGCAATGTAAGCATCAGTGGGAATTCCCACCGGCTTGGGCTGAACATCAATGACAAGGAGGAGAGGATTGGGCGTATATTTCTTAAATAGTTCGTTGATTTGTAAATCAGAGGCGCGCAGCTTGGGACCGCTATGATACCAACCAATTAGTTTCTCCTTCGCGTTAATTTTCTTAAACATGTCGCCCATGGTCTCGACGTAATTGTGATCTAGAAACCATACGGAGGCGTTCTTTTCGTCTTCTTCAAATGGAATGGCAAAGCTATTGGCCACGCGGATGGAGTTACCATTGTTGGATCCTAATAGTACTCCTAGAACCCGCTTCTTAGTATCCTTCGCTATACGGTTGTAATGGTCTACTACAGAGAGAAGGACCAAGGGAGCAACGATAACGTTTTTTTCCACAAGCTGGGTAGTTTCTGAGGCGGTGGGCATGGTGGCGTTGTGTAGAGAGAGTTATAGGTGATAGCAATAGTGTATAATAACAGGTTTTGAATGATCAGAGCGTACGAGATATCTCTTATGCACCTGCTAGATGTCTGTTTAGAGATCGATCAGAGGTGTATTGATGTTGATGGCTAGAACTGAAGAGTTGAAGTTGTGAGAAGTTACAATTACAAGTGGGAGACGGCCTTGAATTTACGTTGGTTGCGTAAAAGTGAGTATTGAGTACAATGTACACATTATATAGCATCTACTGGTAATTGAACTAGATCTAGGCTAGAAACTTCTCGACTTCAGCAATCTTCTCGAGAGCAGCAGTTTTATCCTCTTCTGAATCAGCAGCCTATATTTTATGTGTGTTAGTCGAGCTGAGCTGAGCGGGAAGTCAGGAAGCAAAAATGTGCTTACAACTAAAGTCTTCAGGCTTTCCAGAGTAGTCACAATCTTTTTCCTAATTTCTGGAATCATCTGCTTGGTGTCATCTAGAACCTCAATCTTTTGGGCAAGTTAGACAGGTCTATCACACGTAGTAGGGTCAAATCGTACAGCTTTCTTAATTTCGTACTCGTCCGCGTTATCTGACTTCAAAGTGGCAATGCGAGCCTCTTGAGAATCCGCTTCCTTCTGGTAGAGATCGGACTCTTTCGTGAGTCGCCCGAGGGCATTCACCTTAATTTGCAATTGAGAAGGGGCCATTTTCGATTGTTTGTGTTCGTGATTTAGTGCCAAAAGAGTTGTAAAGTTGAAGAGTTGGATTCGCGTGGGAAAGTTCCGAATCCCATTAATAAGCACAAATTATGCCTTCCTACAGCTTCACAGTTTCTTCAACCAACAACGAGGGACTTGAAGGTGGTAGAGATGAGTGCTGAAGCATTAGATACTCTTAAAAGCTCCATACTTGAAAAGATCAAAGGATTTGAGGAAAAGAAGGCTCAGGCCGAAAAGACTAGAGATGATTACCTCAAGCTGCGAGACAACATCTTGGCTCGGATTAACGAGGTAGACGCTGAGATCGAAGAGCACGCAAAACAAGTCGAGTCGGGCCACAAAGCCATAAAGGATCTCGAAGATATTCTAAGGCGCGAGGGGTCCTTACAACAGGAAGCAGCCAAATCTAGCCCAAAGGAGGCTGAAGTTGAAGATGAAGATGACCCGTTTATGACCGAAGACGGCCTTCCGATGATGGAAATCTACGAAGAGCTAGACGACGACGGAAACATCATATGTAGGTTACTTGCACACGTTATGCCATTTGTGATTTTACTAACAATCAGTATAGCTTCTCATGCGCGACCTCAAAGGTCAGATCAGCTTTTGAAGTTTACTAATGGGCCGCTCGCAGAAGTTTTGAAAAAGGAGGAAACCAATGTGGCTGCTGTTGCGAAGGCGAAATCTGCCCCTATGACAAAGGACGTAAAGAAGCCCAAGTTTGGTCCAGAGAGGCCGCCGGAAATGTTGCAAAACAAGTCAAAACCTCAGTCAATTTTAAAGCCAGCTTTGAAACTACAAGATTCTAAGGAGAGTAATTCAAAGATGCCTGAGAAGAAAGAGACGCTTGAGAAGAAAGATTTGCCTGAAAAGAAAACGTCACCCGAGGAGAAAGATTCGCCCGAGAAGAAAGAGACGCCCACGAAGATGGAGGCGACAGAAATCAAGGAAAAAGCTCAAGAAGTTCAGGCAGAAACTGAGCTGGGACCTAATAAGGATGAGCCTGTTCCTGTAGATAAAAGCACCTCTACGTTGATTCCGCAAAGCTCCTTCATACCACAGGAAGAACTTATTGAGCTAGAGGTTTTTGCAAATGAAGACGATGAATCTGATTTTGATGCCGGCGAGGACTGGGAATTCAATGAGGAGGATTATGACGATCTTAATGAGGACGATAGCGAAGACGAGTATGGTCGCACAAAAGGCTCGCTATTCCCGTTTGTACTGCCGTCAATTATTCAAAAGTCGATTGAAGAAAGTCGCAAAAGTTCTGACATTTTACCAGCACTAGATAGTTCATCGATTGAAACAAACTCTAAAGTTGACTCAACGGTCAAGGATGTGTCTGAGAAAGAAACTGTCAAGGAACTAATTTTTAAAGAAGAAAAGGAGACAAAAGTCAAAGAAAAGCGCAAGGTGCGATTTTCAGAGACAATCGACGTTAAGACTTTTGAGAAAGATGACCGTAATGTTCACGGCGGTCTTTATGGCAACATGAAAAGTCTTTTTGACTTTGCGCAGGAGCAGCGTGCCATTGCGACGCAGTCGGGAGCTGAAGCGCGGTCTATGGAAGAAGAGCTGGTAGATATGTTATATCCTGACGCTGACCCCGAAGAGGCAACAGCAGCAGCGTCTTTAGCTCAACCGCCTCAGGACCAGGGACCCAAAATATCAAGATTTAAGGCATCTCGCATGGCTTCGAATAGATCAAATACAGATGTGGCTCTTAGTGCTCCACGGGCTACGGAATTTGCGATTGCGAGCTCGATTGTGGAAAGAAGCCCAGTGAATGATGTGTTCAGTGAGCCTACGAGAGATGCAGAGGCTGTAAGTAGTACTATTGTTGAGAGAGCTTCGGTAAATGCAGTCAACGACATTATACAGA
Source organism: Geotrichum aggregatum (assembly GCA_030564925.1). Classification (NCBI taxonomy): domain Eukaryota; kingdom Fungi; phylum Ascomycota; class Dipodascomycetes; order Dipodascales; family Dipodascaceae; genus Geotrichum; species Geotrichum aggregatum. The sequence continues at coordinate 33,042 of JAJMAH010000105.1, read as the reverse complement.
AAAGACCACCAGCGAGTGACACAATTAAGGAGAGAGCGTCAAACTCTCCTTTTCAAAAACCGGTAAAACAAACTACTACGAAGCTAAAATCCGAAGCTGTTTTTGTTCCCCGCATAGACACTAGCGCCAAACCGCGCATTTCTCGCTTCAAAGCGCAGCGCAAGGAGACACCCTTGCCATCCTCTAATCGAATTCAAGAGCTAACTGCTGAAGACGAAATAAGAGCCGTTGAGGGTGTGAGCCAAGTCGCACCGGCACTACCGTCTTTTACAAACATCAAGCGATATTCGAGCGCGGTCACGTCAAAAGATGGTGCGAACCAAAAAAGTGCATCAAACCCGCATGAAAGTGTGAGGGGTGTCGTGGAGGATCCGGAGTATGAGCCAGCACCCCGAGGTATCGAAACTTTGCGGCCTGGGCTGGCAAGCGGCATGAGGTCGTTGTTTTCAGCCGACGTGCTTGCTAAGGCTGACGAGTACTATCAGCAATCAATTCTTACCGAGGAAGAGTTCATTCGAGCTCATTCGGGAACAGACCGAAACGACGAAGACGGCAACGGCAACGCAGAACTCATGGCAGCTGAGCGTGAACAGTACGAGCAAGAACAAACACGAAAACTGAAAGCAAAAAATGAATATAAATCCAGGCCGGTTATGGAGGACACGCTGGTGGAGAGGGAAGTGGCGCCGGTGGTTGATGGTCGTGGTATGGGGTATGTGCCTGCGAAGTATTTGAAGCAAAAACAAAACCGCAATGAACACGGTAGCAATGGAGGTGAAGGAGGAGATGAGGATGAAAACTTTGAAGACGATGATGATGATGATGATGATGATGACGATATTGATTACACAGTCTCTCGTGCAGAGATAGCGAGAGAGTACCAAAAAATCAGGCAGTCACTCATCTACCAGACAGGAGGGTATGGTCACTCTTTGGAAGAGCTAGAGGTAGAGCCTATTGAAGAAGATGGGCCCAAAGTGAGCCGCTTCAAAGCTGCGCGGCTTTCCACAAGAAGGATGTAAAATGTCATGTATACCAGAGCGTGTAGGTATTTTTTTTCGATTCACGCATGGGACAAGCAATATAGAGGTGCCGTCTAGTGGTTAATTAGATAGAGATGCAGACATGTATAGATGTGAAAGTTGTCACGTTCTATAAAGATCAAGACTTGAGGAAGAATAATTTTACATGAGATTATTGGTCAAAAGATACGATCTGATTTTGACTTTAACGATAAGCTACTGAAGAGAGTTTGGGCTACATGTTATCGAGACGTCTCCTGAGTACCGCCCGCTGGAAGTTTGCAACGTTTACTAGAAAACCCTGCATATGTGGGCGCGCATGTCTTATCGCATATTACAATTAATCTTGAGCTTCCAGCAGTGTCCCCTATAGCCCATCTGCAATTACTTGAAAAAAGCAGTTTTTTTTTTTTTTTTCGTTCTCGAGGAATTTTATGAAAGCATTGCGTGTTTGAGTTTTACATCGGATAGTAACTATAGTATTATGCAACAACTGCCATACAGGTGTAGACGCCAATTGAAATTGCAATTACAAGCCAATCCTTAACGAGTGGTAAAGCCACCGTTGGCAAACAAGCACTGGCCATTGAACCACCATCCTTCAGTTGCCAAGAACTTGACAATTGGCGCAATATCCTTGATATCGGTCAATTTTCCATTCAGCGACTGAGTCTTCATGTACTCGGCGGATTCTTTGGTTTCCTGGCCATAAAAGAATGGCGTATCCATTGGGCCCGGCGCAATACTGTTGACAGAAATCTGCTTGTCAGTGAATTCCTTCGAAGCTGCGCGTACGAAATGCTCAACCGGCGCTTTGGAACCGGCGTAGGTTGAGTAGAACGGAGTGTATGCCGCTAGCAAAGAAGTAACAATCATGATAATCTTTCCACCTTTGTTCAAGTTCTTGCCAGCTTCCTGAATGAAAAAGAAAGCAGCCTTTGCGTTGGTGTTCATCATGGTGTCATACTCTTGCTCAGAAACCTCAGTGATGGGTTTTTTCAAGACCATTCCAACGGTGTTGACAGCAACATCGAGGCCCCCGAATGTTTCAACAGCGAGGTCAAACAGTTTCTTGTTTTCCGCAGGCTTCTCCAAGGCGCCTTGAAACAAGATTGCTTTGGAACCAAGCGACTCTAGCTCCTTGACAAGGGCTTCACCTTTGGGCTTGTCGGAAGAGGAGTGGTAGTGAAGGACAAAGTTGGGGGCACCGAGGTTGGCAAATTCTTTGGCGACAAGGGCGCCGAGATTCTTTGCTCCACCGGTAATGAGGACGGTCTTTCCTTTAAGAGACATGTTGAATTGAATTGGAGTAAGTTAAGTAGTTGAGTAGTTTGGGAATTGAGCAATTGAGCAATTGAGAAATTGAGTAATTGAGTAATTGAGTAATTGAGGAGACTTATCGAGTGTTTGTTTGACTTGGTTTTGTTGGATCAAGAAAGAAAAAAAAAAAGGGAAAGCATTGAGAAGCAACTGAGGTTTTATATTAATTTTAGTTTGGAGGAGCGCTGGCTACTGCTAACCTCGTCCAACCAGACCTTTCCATGTTTACACAGTGCATACAATTATACGTTATATGTGCGTGTTTTACCCGTTCATCTAAAACATCTAAAACAATTTACATCTACTAGATCAACGATATCCATGGACTTGATGGGCTTGATGGACTTGAGAACAGAATTGAACATGGACTTGAACATGGACTTGAACGTGTAGACTCCATGAACTCCATTAAATCTCCATGAACTTTAAGAACTCCATGGAAATAAATTGCTTGGCCCATTGCGCCCTTGAAGTTTGCGCCGTTCTGTCCCTGTCTCAAAGTGGCTTTGGGCCTGGGAACAACCACCAACTAGCTGCCATCGGCTGCGAAATCTTATAATTCCCGCTTTTTTGTTTTCATTCTCCGTCCGCTGATGCTTGCGGGGTGGGTAAGGGAAAAGGAAAGCACTATTTCCATGCATGGAACTTGGATTCTTTTCTTCCCCATCGCAGCGCGCATGTGGACTCTATTACAGGTCTAGTACGAAAAAGTTAATCTCAGCCTTTTTTTTTTTTCCCAGCTGCCGTACCAACTACTGCCAAGACGAGCAGGAGTAATAGTAGACATCCTTAGTCGACTTCGAGGGTTAAGGTGAAGGATTTTTTTTATTTTACCTGGCTTAGTTATAGTCAATTTAGTTGACTGCTCGCGATAATTCTGCATACAAGGAGTATCAGGGTGGGGTCTACCGTATATTAAGACGCGGCGGCGGCCGTAACAGTGTGAATCAGACTCAGGCGGAGAATTAACCTACGCGGCTACCGTATAGCGGCCTGCGGAGCTGCGTTTTATTCCGAGTGCGCCCAAATTCTATTCACAGTCAAAGTCAGATTATCTTGGGAAAACCCAGGTGTGTCTCGCTGTTCGTTGGTTTTGTTGTTGCTTGTATGTAGGTATCAATCTTAACGTTACGCTACCATACGATGGCTGACTTCTGGAGCCCACTGAACAATGGCCTACTGGTCTTTTGGTCTTGGGTGTACTCGCCATTTAGCAGTAATAGATGCTTCTTATTTTTTCTTTTCACAATTAAAAAGTTCTTCATATCTGCAATAGCTGCAGCGCTAGCTATACAAGATGCCTATAAAATATATCGAAAGTTGCGATTGTTTTCACCCTCAAGTGCCAAAGCATCGCGAGGGTCAAATGGATCTCCTTCCGCTACTCCATACTTCTCATCCAGCTTTTTGTTCTCGCGCTGCAAATGCAGACGTAGCACCACAGAAACGATGGCAGCAAACGCCAAAAATGCAAAACAAATGAGACAGCCCTTTTGGAACCGTGGAGCCTCGCGTTCGGGAAACAAACGGGTTCCGAGTAAAGGACCACACTGACCACCAATTTGGAGCAGCACAAAGCCAATTCCCTTGTGCGAATCAGACTTGTGACAGTTACCGGACCAGGTAATGAGTAGAGGAACGGCGGGAAATACGCCTGAAGCGACTAGGAAACAAGCAAAGTAACGGACTCCGGGCGTGTCGATGAAAGCGAGCAAAAGGAAGCCCACGCAGCCTATAAGCGTAACGCCGACAATGAAGAAAGATCGCACCTTGAATTTGTCGGAAAACCAGGAACAAATCAAAACAATGAAAAATGTGGCCATGTACGGCGGTGCAGAAAGACCCTGCGCATTGACGGATGAGTAACCCATGTTTTCAATGATGGTGGGCATGTACACCGGCAAACTAGAAAAGGAAACGTTCAATGAGAAAAACATGAGCATGCAGCACCAATTCTTGGGGTCAAGCAAAGAAGAGAACCCGTCTTTGAATGTGAACTTGTGAGATCTCGAAACAGTACCTGTTTGCTTAATGGTGCGCGAGGCAGCAATGTCCTTTTGGCGGTCCGACAAGAAACGGCATGTACGGCCCTCGGACTGAATAGCGTAGAATCCAATAAGTCCTACGAAAATTGTGGGTAACCCCTCTACAAGGAAGAGAACGCGCCAGCCTGCCAGTGCCAGCTTGTTTTTGGTGATTCCGTACGCGAGCACACCCGAAAATGCCGACGACAATGGAGAAATGGCCATAAAAATACCTGTGCGCCAGGCAATTTCATGGCGATAGTAAAAAAATGTCAGGTAAAAGGGGACACCAGGACCATAGCCAGCTTCAAACACACCGAGCAGAAATCGAATGGCCATGAGATCGCCCCAGTTCTGGACAGCCGCCGACGTGGTAGACACGATACCCCAGCAAATGACCACAATGGGGGCATAGATGTTGGGTGGGAATATTTTCCAGCAAAGGGTCAGAAACTGAAAGACAATGTAGGAAATGTAAAACACCGTGAGAAGCCATTGGTACTGATGATCGTCCATACCAAGGTCTTTGGTCATATGTGCTGTTTTGGCATTTCCAATGTTCCCTCGATCAAGGTAAGAAAGCATGTACAGAGCACACACGAACGTCAGAATGTGCCAGTCAAACTTGCGGATAACGGCCTTTTCTTCTTCTGGCGTGTAGTAAAGGGTTTTCAGACGATTCAGCTCAGGGTCATCGGCACCAGCTTCAGTTTTGGTAGGGTCGACCTCAAACTCTTCGTGAGAAGCTGCTTCTTTTTCTTCAGCAGACATGTTGTTTTTTCGCTTTCTGTGTTCAAGTTTCTTGTCTTTTAGCTACTTGGCTTTGTGCTTTTTGCTTTTTTGCTTCTTGCTTTTTTGCTTCTTGCTTTTTTGCTTCTTGTCGAGCTTGGGCTTCTGTGAAAATAAGAGCAAGAGTAAAAATACAAGATGAGAAACGGCACGCGTGAAAGGCTGATACTTGGAGGATTTGTGAGGCTATTTATGAATGTAGAATTTAGTACTCACGGTGAGGAGAAACGAGATTAACAGGCGAACCATAAGCCACGGCTTTTTTGAATCTTGTAAAAGTAAGACACACACGGTAATGGCCCTTTTGTTGAGAAGCGCGTCATGATAGTTTGAATTTCATGGAACTCGATTGAATGTCATACATTAATACATTGTTTGTAGTTTGAGAGCAAAGGCTCAGCATATAGACTAAGACGAGCTGAGGAGCTAAAGCATGTGGAACCGGCATCCAGAAACACGGAATGTCAGTGGTTAAATTGCAAACATGAGTTGGCATGACCAGCCCGAACTATATTGTGGAAAATATCCATGGGCATGCCGTTGCCTGCCAAGTAAAGCCAATCTTAAAAGGTTAAAAGGACTACATTTCTGAAAGCCAGAGGTACCTACATGAGTGTGTATACGAAAAGAGCACTATTCATGTAAAATTCCCATTAATGCATCCTCAGCCTTGTTTAAAAATATCATTCAGGCTCCTTAACAAGACTGCTGTAAGCCAAGAGCCCTGGCGGCCTGAGAGGATCTATTAGACCCAGTTTTGGCCACGGAACATGTCAAGAAAAAAACTGGTTTGGCACTGGTCCGGCAGCTCTGGAGAGGATTGGAGACCAGCAACTCTGTTGAGCTCCACTGCAGAACTCTTACAGAACTTTACGGAATAGATTTGGGATCGCCTGAGATCGTCCAGAGACGCTCACGTCGTCCATATCATCCAATAGAGAACCACGTATTACGGTGCACTATAAAGGTTATATATAGACTGGCCGGTACTGACATTGACCCAAGAGGTTCAGTCTCGGTGAGCGCTTCCCCACTTGGTTTAAACTAGCAAAGCTTGTCACAAGAGATTTCTGGACTCAAAGAGAGAAAGCTCATGGGATGCGCATTATAGTTTATATTCACTCAGACTTCTAGTTTGTAGCTAGTGCCATCGGGTTGTGCCGGTAGATGCTGGATGTTGGATTTTGAGCAACATCGGATCCATGTCTCCTGGGTTAGTTTTTCCAGTATGTGTCACAAGCCCAACACTAGTAGATAATTTATCCAGGTTTTCGCACGGCTGAACTTCAGTTAACCTCACACGCCCTCTCAGCCATGATCAGTCCACGATGTAATTGGCACACCGGGTATTTCAGGTAGTGAATTGAATGGCATAATTCGTTACTGGCAACTTCCGGGGTCAGTTTAAACGATGAACATTGAGCACTAGTGCAAGGCGTATATGACTACACCTGACAGCGCTCGACAGCGCTCGGCAACACTTTGCAGCACTTTGCAGCGCTTTGCAGCGCTTCTCAACACTTCTCAACACTTGACTATGAGGGGGTCAAGGACTTAGCTACCTGCCAAGGCCTACAGCAATGAGGGGGTCCCATTATCATGGTTTTGGAAAAAAGCTTAAGAGTGAGCCGTACACGTACGATTTCGAGCAAGATGCTGCTGTGTCACAAATAATACCACAAACTCAAGTCAGGAGGGGATATTAGCAAAATTGCAAAACGTTAACTTTGTTAACAAACAGTTGAAAAATAAAAACAAAACCCGGTCTAGCTACTCTACTTTCTATTTGGATGTCTGGCGACTCCTCCTATCCGTGTGGAATAGAGTGGATCTGCTACTATGGCCTACAACTCGAAGAATTAAATGGCTAATATGTTCAATTGCTTTACTTTGCTTGTTATAACAAGACTACATCTAAGCTATAAAAAGAACAATCAACTACAGCAAAGAACATCCGTCTTAAGCAAAGGTAGCTCTGAGCTTGGAGTTGGCAGCATCAAGACGAGAGGTGTCAATGCTGTACTGACGAGCCTGGGTAGAAAGGCGGGATAGAGTGTTGGAGAAAGCCATGCGAACAGGAGCAGCAACGGCATCAGCAGCTCCACCAACGACGTTACCAATAGCAACCTCGGCACCGTTGGTCACGGACTGAACGAAAGGACCGAGCAAGAAGTTGCCAACAGCCAGAGATAGACCACCGGTGAGTGGTGCAAGGGCAGTAGTGATGGTACCAGCGGCGTTATCGATCTGGGCGTCAAGACCAGTGAGCACGGTGGCAACTACATCGGCACCAGCATGGCCGTCGTTGGCCTGCAATTGACGGGTGAGGGTCTCAATGGTTTGCTGAGCGTTGATGGCACCAGACTTGGCTCCGTCAACAAGAGCGCCCTGGGACTCTTGGCGGCGCTTAAGAGAGGCGAAGGTGCTCATGAGCTTCTGGTTGGCAGCATCCAGTCGCGAAGTGTCAATGTTGAAAGAGCGGGCCTGCTGTGAGAAGCGGGCAAGGTTGTTTGAGAATGCCATGCGGACGGGTGCGGCGACAACATCAGCCGCGCCTCCAACAATGTTTCCAATAACGACCTCAGCACCGTTGGTGACAGACTGAGCGAAGGGACCGAGCAAGAAGTTGCCAACAGCTAGGGAAAGACCGCCAGTGAAGGGGGCCAGAGCGGTGGTGATGGTACCAGCGGCGTTATCGATCTGGGCGTCGATGCCAGTCAATGCAGTGCCCACAATATCAGCACCAGCGTGGCCGTCGTTTTCCTGCAGCTGGCGGGTAAGACTGTCAACAGTCTGTTGGTAGTTGGTCATGCCGGACTTGAATCCGTCAATGATGGCGCCCTGGCGAGCCTGCAGCTGGCTCTCAGAAGAGGAAGCGGAGGCAGCAGCGGCCAAAAGAGCAACAAGAGCGACGTTTTGAGAGACCATTTTGGAAGAATGAAAGCTGAATTGAGTTGATTGAAAGGCGAAGAAAGAAAGTGATGGTTTTCCGAGGAATGAGTGTGATAGCGAGGACTAAACAAAACAGGGTCTGTAGACCTTCTTTTTATACTTGTTAGGCTAATTGACCTGCAATTTAATTGGGATCGGGAGATTGAATTGAATTCATCGGGTGAGATTAAAACGTCCGCTTCATTTTAAGAATTTCATTTTGCGGATTCATGCGTCCATATTGTAAAGAGTTAGGAAGCTTTAAATTACCGAGCGATTGAATTGCAAGGTAGACTTGATTGTTTCAGAGGTTTAATTTCGACTGTAAATCAAGTGGATAACAGTCAAAATCAAATTATCGCTGGCCGCTGTACTATGCAAGCTCTATTGCAATGAAATTACTCGGAACTTCTTCTAGCTACCCAGCCTCGTATTCTATAAGCATCCTGCCACAATGACTGCCTGTCTCCATTGTACTCATTCAGCCCCTGAAATTCCTTTTCAATGACAAGCCCAAATTTTGGAATTACCTTCTTCATTTCTTCTAAATTGAACTCAGCTTGAGGGGCGGTACCCCATTTCAAAGGGCCGTAATTGATCCAAATTCCTCCCGGCTTGAGCAGAGTTTGAATGGCATCTAGATAGTTCATCACATTTTCAGCCGTATCTATCAGGAACAACGAAACAATTGCATCATACTCGCCAGCATGATCCTCAGCCATCTTTGTAAAATCTCCATAGCCAAGCGTGAGGTTTTTTGGTTTTTTGATATCCCCGACATCAGGTATCTGAACTCCTCTTAGCTGCGAGGCAGTCGTTTCCTGATGCGAGAACTCATGTACATATGGAAACAGTTCAAACTTAGAGCTTGATCCTGTCACCAAGTTGCCTTTATAGTTGTAGACAAAATTTGCAGCAATATCCATTAAGTGCGAGTATTCAACTGCCTCTGTTTGGAACCCAAGCCGGCTTATCTCATAAGCCGCTCTTGCAAGACCAGATCCCGGAACCAGTACTTTCTTTTCTCTCACAGTTTCGGAATTATTACCAAACTCTTTGCGCAAATTGCTCAGCAGTGGCTCAAACAATAGGGATCTCTCGCCGGTCAATTCCTGGGACCAGTCCCGCACATAGTGATGCAATAGCTCAATCACGCTGATATTAGGCATAGGGCGCGCTGAACTCAGCTCATAGGCCTTTACCGAGTACTTCTTCTTCGCATACCGCGCCAGACCTGCTACAACTTTAGCATTGACTGAGACTTTCTGTTCCAGTGCTTGCAAGCGGTCGAGATACCCAGTCTCTGTTGCGATCTGACGGTGTTTGAGAGGCATTTTGGCAAATAACGCGTACCTTCTTTTTATCAGCGAATCAGTTTTATCTTTGTACGCATCAAATGCCGCAATGGCATTCAGAACATACTGTCTGTCTGTCGGTAGTTGAGGCATGAGCAAATCTACAAAAGCGTTACTCTTTAGGGCGACTGTTCTAAAGCTAGAGGCTACCATGAAAGCCAGCACAACGGCGGGGATATACGAATTGATGAGGTATAATTTTAGCAGAGAGTAGATGATAAATGCCAGAGACAAGCGCGAGATGATCTGGGCATAAGGGTGTAAGTTGTCGTGCCTACTAGTGATGAGTTTCCATAAATGTGCCATAGCGGAGTCACTGGAGTGTGCTGTCCATGAGTTGGAATCGAATTTTTCATTTTCGGGCCGTTAGGCCTAACCCGTAAAACTTGAGCTAGCTACCTGTACAGATCTATGGAGAGGCCTTTGCTGGAACTAAACAAATGTCTACGTACCGCGAAGCTGCTCATTTTGATATTAAGAAATGGATGATGACCTTGGTTGATCCTCGAAATAAAATCATGTAGTATACGAAGAAGTCGTTAAAGCTTCTTTCATAGCGCATCGCAGCCGAACTGCTGAAGCCGATTGCTCGATATTTTGTGTGTTCTCCGCGTTTCCGACAGCTCTGTCTCCATATAGGAACAAATGTATCAGCCACCGCTTGTACCTCCTTCCCAGAGTCACTGAAGCCATTCCCTGCCAATATTTCAACACTTTACCAAAACTTGAATATGGCAATTTTTTGATTTAGTTCTCGGGAGAATGCACCCACCCCTTCTCAAAGGAAGTATCCTTCCAGCATCTTTCAGCCGTACGTCCATTATTAGCCGCCAATACCCCATATTCCACTTTCTTTATATTCTCACCACTTTCTTCTTTCCATCACAAACTTTTCCAAAACTACACAAAACGCCGTTAAAATGATTCGAAGCTTATTTTCACGATCTACTGCACGAGTTAGCGCACGCCAGTTTTCTGTCTCTGCTTCTGCTCTTGCGGGTAAAGCACAGTTCAACTGGGAAGACCCATTTAGACTCGACACCCTGCTAACTGAAGAGGAACGAGCCATTTCCGAAAGTGCCCGCGAGTATTGCCAGGAGCGCCTGTATCCACGAGTACTCGAGGGATATCGAACTGAGAAGTTTGACAAGTCAATGATGCGCGAAATGGGCGAGCTGGGTCTTTTGGGTCCTACTGTTCAGGGCTACGGTTGTGCTGGTGTCGGAACTGTTGCATACGGTTTGATCGCAAGAGAAGTCGAACGTGTGGACTCCGGTTTCAGATCAGCCATGAGCGTCCAATCGTCACTGGTGATGTTGCCTATTGAAACTTTTGGAACTGCCGAGCAGAAAGAGCGCTTCCTACCCAGGCTTGCTACGGGCGAGCTAATTGGATGCTTTGGCCTGACTGAACCAAACCACGGCTCAGACCCGGCCAACATGGAAACGACAGCCAAACCACACCCCACAAAAAAAGGAGTTTACGTGCTATCAGGAGCCAAAACATGGATCACAAATTCCCCTATTGCTGATGTCATGGTCGTCTGGGCCAAGCTAAACGGTGAAGTTAGAGGCTTTATCGTTGAGCGATCTCAGGTAGACGCTGGCTCTGGAGGTCTTGTCACTCCAGCCATTAAAAACAAGACCTCACTAAGAGCTTCCATTACCGGTATGATTCAGATGGATGGTGTTGAAATCCCAGCTGAGAATATGTTCCCTGATGTCAAAGGCCTCAAGGGCCCATTTACGTGTCTCAACAGTGCTAGATACGGTATCTCCTGGGGCGCAGTCGGTGCCCTTGAGGAAGCCATCAAACTCACAAGAGCTTACTCTCTAGAGCGCAAGCAGTTTGGCCACCCTCTTGCGAAGTACCAACTGATTCAGAAGAAGCTTGCAGAAGCAGTCACTGACGCAGCGTATGGCGCTCTGGCCTCTCTACAAGTTGGCCGGCTCAAGGATGCTGGCGATGCAACGCCCGAAATGATCAGTGTTATCAAAAGACAAAACGTCGACCGCGCTCTGTACCACTCACGCAAGCTAATGGAAGTGTTCGGTGGTAACGCAGCAAGCGATGAGTACCATATTGCACGGATTGCACATAATCTGTTTGTTGTTCAGACTTACGAGGGCCAGAGCGACATCCACGCTTTGATTATTGGGCGGGCCATAACCGGCGAGAACGCTTTCTTTTAGATTGCTGCAAAGCCGATCCTTTTCAATGTGCATGTATTCACAACTCTTATATATTTTATATCTCGAACATCTTACGTCTCGTAGGTATTTACGGCTTCTCGCTTGTATTGTGTAAGAACAAATGTTCAAGCGGCCGAAGGCTTAGTGGCACCTCGGCGTCTTAAATTATAAACTATAAAAGCACGAAGTAAATCGCGTCGATAGTCCACCGAGCTATGACCGAATGCTTACCAATCTCGCGTAAAGTGCTGGCATTTTTCATTCTCCTTTTTATATACGTCAATACAGCCGTTCTGTGGTTCTACTTTCTGACTTTTTTCTATCTCTACTCTCGTTTTTAATTCTTCTTCTTCTTACCTTCTTCACCTTCTTTTCTGTATTCACCACCCATATTTATAATGTCCTCCGAATCTGTTTACATTGTTGCTTCTGCCAGAACTCCTATTGGAAGTTTGTTGGGATCGCTCTCCACCTTGACCTACTCTGATCTCGGTGCTCACGCTGTTAAAGGTATGACAAAACAATCTTTGCTCTGCTCTTGCTAATCTATGCTTAGCCGCCCTCGAGAAGGTTCCCGAGATCAAGCCCACTGACGTTGAGGAGATTGTCTTTGGAAACGTTTACGGTGCTGGCGTCGGACAGGCTCCCGCTCGCCAGGTCGCCGTCAAGGCTGGCCTCGGCTATGACACCGTCGCTACCACTGTCAACAAGGTTTGTGCTGCGGGCATGAAGGCCATTATTGTGGGCGCACAATCTATTCTTACTGGCTCCGCAGACGTAAGTTAACTAACCCCACTCACTCCTTGTTGGGAGAAGCGAAAACTAACCATGTCCAATCACAGATTGTTGTGGCAGGCGGTGCCGAATCTATGTCTAACGTGCCTCATTACCTTCCCGGTATGAGGCAAGGCAGCAAGTTTGGACCCTCAACTGTTATTGACGGTCTGCAGAAGGACGGCCTGCTGGACGCTTATGATCAACAGGCCATGGGCGTGAGCGCTGATCTTTGCGCTACTGAGCACAACTTTTCTCGGGAGGAGCAGGACGAGTTTGCCATTAATTCGTACAAGAAGGCCCAGAAGGCCCACGCTGACGGCAAGTTCAAGAGTGAAATTGCTCCTGTCACTGTTCCTGGATTCCGTGGCAAGCCTGCCGTTGTTTACTCTGAGGATGAAGAGGTTTCCAAGTTGAATGAAGGCAAACTCAAGTCCGCTAGAGCCGTCTTTACCAAAGACGGTACTGTTACTGCTCCTAATGCATCTCCTATCAACGACGGTGGTGCCGCTGTTGTTCTGGTTTCTGGAAAGAAGCTCAAGGAGCTTGGACTCACTCCTCTTGCCCGCATTGTCGGCTGGGGTGAAGCTGCCCAGGAGCCCTCTAGATTCACCACTGCTCCTGCTCTCGCCGTCCCCAAGGCTCTGAAACACGCTGGTATTGATGCCAAAGACGTCGATTTCTACGAGTTCAACGAGGCTTTCTCTGTTGTTGGTCTTGCGAACGCCAAGATCCTGGGTCTTCCGCTTGACAACATTAACGTCTACGGTGGCGCTGTTGCTATTGGCCATCCTTTGGGCTGCAGCGGAGCTCGTATCGTTGTCACTTTGGGCTCTGTGCTCCAGCAGGAGGGCGGTAAGTACGGTGTAGCTGCCATCTGCAACGGAGGCGGTGGTGCTTCTGCCATTGTCATTGAATCAATTAACGGCTCTTCCAAGCTATAAGTTAGCATGTATATCACAAGTTTCATAGGGTGTAATTTCAAGATCAATTGATAATAGTATGGTACATGTTGATGTCAAATCAGTCTTGTGTAAGAAATGTCGTCTACCCAATCACTGATTCAACTTTTTCAACACCACAATTTTTCAGCTGCTTCTTCATCGCCACCATTTTTAACTAACTTAATTGTATATATTTGACAAAGTCTACGGAAACGATCATGATGTCTAAAACAGTCGGAGCTCAGATGAGCAAGGCCTCGCCTTTATTACTACGCACTGCCCAGCGGGCGCTTGTGCAGACCGCAAGACCGTCCGCAATCGTTCGAAACGTTTCGACGGGACGATCGAATCTCAACTTCTTTCAAACCCAGAGCCTTCCAGCAAACACAATTGTTCGGTATGTTTATTGTGCTGTATGCGTTCGATTGCCTCTCTAACAGTTGTAGATTTGTTCCACAGCAGACAGCATGGGTCGTGGAGAGAATGGGTAAATTCAACCGGTAAGTTTTAGACCTTGTGCGGATGAGTTGAAAAGTAAAATTCTAACCGTCTCAGTATTTTGGAGCCCGGTCTCGCCATTCTGATTCCCTTCCTGGATCGCATTAAATATGTTCAGTCACTGAAGGAATCGGCCGTGGAGATTCCAAGCCAAAGTGCAATCACTGCCGATAACGTGACGCTGGAGATGGACGGTGTCCTGTATATTCGCGTGTTTGATGCGTACAAGGCCAGTTACGGTGTCGAGGATGCGGAGTATGCTATTTCGCAACTGGCGCAGACCACAATGCGAAGCGAGATTGGACAGCTATCTCTGGATCATGTTTTGAAAGAGCGACAATCCTTGAATGCCAACATTACGAGCGTCCTGAATGAGGCTGCACAAGACTGGGGAATTAAATGCCTGCGATACGAAATTAGAGATATCCACCCGCCAGCTAATGTGTTGGAGGCCATGCATCGTCAGGTGTCGGCTGAGCGCTCCAAGCGTGCTGAAATCCTCGAGTCTGAGGGACATCGCCAATCAGCCATCAACAAGGCCGAGGGACTAAAGACATCGACAATTCTCGCTTCAGAGGCAGTAAAATCAGAGAACATCAACACAGCAGAGGGTGAGGCACAAGCCATTTTGCTCAAAGCGAAAGCTACTGCCTCAGGTATCCGCCAAGTCGCCGCTGCTATTCAGGAAACGCCCGGTGGCCGGGATGCTGTTTCTTTGCAAGTTGCGGAGAAATACGTTGAGGCATTCAGTAAACTAGCGAAGGAGAGCAACACTATTGTGGTCCCTGCTGGATTAAGTGATATGGGCGGGCTTATTGCCAGTGGATTGGGTATATTCGAAAAAGTGCGATCAAGCAACCAGGCCGCGTCCAGCTTGACCAGTATTGACGAGGCCAAGGCTGAAAAGCCATGAGGAGTCCAAATGGTTTAGTGTTTCATCGTGTTATGAACCCGTAAATAAGATAACTTTATATAATCACAGGATCTCAGTTCAATTGATATCAATATCAAATCTAGTGTCGTGTAAGACGCTGCCAAGCAGCAATGAAAGAGCATGGATTGTGCACTTTTTCTTGTCTGTCCTCGTGGGGCTTTTGTGACTTTTGTGACCACATGTAATTATTACCGAAACAAGACACGAAAACGTTCGATTTAACGTCCATGAGAGAGGACTGAACCGCTAAAAACTCCATCGATCATGAATACCGTAGAAACAGAACGGGTACGGCGTTATTTTTTGCACTTTTTCAGTACTTTCCAGCTGCTTTAGTCTAAGGCTGTGCCTGAAGCGTTTGGAATATAAAAAGCGTGTGCAATGCTTTTATTTTTACGTCTCGTTAGTTCAATATCCTCTTCAACCCTAGCAGCTTGTATCAACTTCAACTTCAACATCAACATCAACATTAACTTCAACTTCGGCATCACCAAATAATACTACTGTATACCTGAAAATGTCAAAAAACAACCTACCTAAGCAGCGTAAAAATCCAACTGCGTCAAACCTCATCATAAGGTTTGTTCCCCAGCAAACAGCATGGGTTGTTGAGCGGATGGGCAAGTTCAGTCGAATCCTTGAGCCCGGGCTCGCCGTTCTGGTCCCATTCATTGACCGCATCGCATATGTCCAGTCGCTCAAAGAAAACGCAATCGAAATTCCCACACAAAGCGCCATCACGTCCGATAACGTTGCGCTCGTCATCGATGGTATCTTGTTTATACGTATCTTTGATGCGTTCAAGGCAAGTTATGGAGTAGAAAACGTTGTCTATTCTATTTCGCAACTCGCGCAAACGTCAATGCGATCGGAAATTGGACACCTCACATTGGATCATATTTTAAAAGAGAGGGAGACTCTCAATACAAATATAAAAATGATCCTCAATGAAGCTGCCCAGGCATGGGGAGTGCAGTGCCTGCGATATGAAATCAAAGACATTACGCCGCCCCACGATGTCCAAACCGCCATGCGCAAGCAGCTCACTGCCGAACGAAACAAGCGTGCCGAAATCCTCCAATCCGAAGGTACGCGCCAATCCAAAGTAAACGAGGCAGAGGGTCTCAAGGCATCCCGTATTCTTGCCTCTGAAGCCGTCAAGCGGTCCCGTATCAATGAAGCGGAAGGCGCTAAGGAAGCCAGCATTCTCAGTTCCGAGGCAACCCAGCTTAGCACCATTAATACCTCCGAGGGTATCCGACAGGCCAAGATTCTAGAGGCGCAGGGAGAAGCTGAAGCTATTTATCTGAAAGCAGCTGCGGCTGCGAGAGGTATAGCAGCCATTTCGCAGGCAATGCAGGACAACCCTTACAGCAAGGAAGCGGCGGCGCTAACGGTTGCTGAAAAGTACATCGAGCAGTTTGGAAAGATTATTGGGCAGAGTAATACGGTGGTTATTCCACAGGCCATGGGGGACATGGGCGCAATGGTCGCAGGAGGCATGAGTATACTAGATAATTTGAAGAGTGCCACAACGGTTGTTCCTTCTGGGCGGTAATGCCGGTGATGAATTTGCTAGTATAAGTTATATACATAGGAACTATGAAAGAAGTTACAGACTATATGTAGCGTTAGTACAGCTATTGTGGCTGTTTCTGTTCGACATCAAAATCATCATGATAGCAGCCAAAAGACGAAGTGCCTGTTTCGGAAATTTTCATATTTAAAGCTTTAGCATAGCTTAGAAGACTAGAAGCAACATAAAGCTGGTCTATGAAGTGTATTTATAGTTAGAAATACATGTAGTTTTCGCATATTCAGAATTTTGATTTTTTTTACTTGTTCCTAAGCTAAACAACTACTACTAAAATAAGAGAGAAACATATCATTAAAAGATGAAATGTGAAATGTGAAGTATAGATAGATAAAAAAAAAAGGTTATTGTTCATAGGCATCGCCATTTATCTTCAAGAACTTCCTCTAGGATCGGTGAGAGTGGTGGCCATGACCGTGGCTAGATTGGTTCAGCTCAGGGCTTTGAACAACCTGGGCATTGCTAGGAGTAGAGTTCTTCAGTTGCTCCTCCGTAAGAGGGACAACGACAACCCCTGCGACCTTTTTGTCACCAGGCTTCAGGTTCTGGTTGACGTTCTGGAAGTGATCAGAAACCAATGACTTTTCTTGTCCAGAGAGGTACTGTTCGCCTTGAGTGATGGGCACTCCTGAAGATGTGCCACTCTGTTGAGTAGCGCCAGATTGACCGTAGCCTGTACCAGCATTAGGAGAAGCATAATCAGCTGCACCACTGTGGCTCTTTTGTTGAGCACCAGCAGCCGCGACACCAGCAGCTCCTACACCTGCGCCACCGGCAGCGTACTTAGCACCAGAGTGTGACTTCTCCTGGCCAGAGGGGTACTGGCTGCCTTGCTGAGAGTACTGTTGTTGAGAAGGATCCTGGTAGCTTCCCTGGGTCTGGCCCTGGGTTTGGCTGCTAGAGTATCCCTGAGAAGAGGGATTGGTTGTTCCTGACAAGGTGTGGTCTCCATGCTGATGGTGGTGAGCGGCAGTGCCAGCAAGACCAGCAGCGCCGGCGCCAGCAGCAGCGTCACGCCCAAGGTGACTCTCATGAGTGCCACTAGAAGGGTATCCCTGTTGACCGGTGGTACCAGTGCTAGAAGGGTAGCCTTGACCCTGACTAGTAGAGTACGACTGACCAGTAGGCTGAGAGTGTCCAGTCTGCTGAGTTTGGCCACTGTAGCCACTGGTCTCAGATGGATAACCTGACTTAGAAGAGCTGTGCTTGTCATGCTTGTCGTGATGACCATGATGGCCAGCAGCAGCGCCAGTTACACCGCCAACACCGGCTCCAGTAGCAACATCACGACCAAGGTGGCTCTCATGAGTTCCACGAGAAGTTTCGGATGGGTATCCAGTAGTGCCAGTGGTACCATGTGTGCCAGAGGAAGGATATCCGGTAGAACCAGTGCCCGTGCTGGCACCGTGAGTACCAGAGGGATAGTTGGTGGATCCAGTGTTGGATCCGTAACTAGAATCTCCAGTGGTGCCAGAGCCATAGGTCTGTCCAGTAGACCCAGTGGGGTAAGAATCAGAGTTAGAGTTATGGCCATGCTTGTGAGCGGCAGTGCCTGCAAGGCCAGCAGCGCCAGAACCAGCAGCAGCGTCACGTCCAAGGTGGCTCTCGTGAGTGCCATGAGTGCCAGTGCCCTGAGAGTATTGGCCAGAAGGAGTAGTTCCCTGAGAGTACTGGCCAGAGGAAGGGTTGGTTCCCTGAGAGTACTGACCAGAAGATTGGTTAGTACCGTGAGTTACGTGAGTAGATGGGTCGCTAGAGCTGTAAGCACCAGTTCCGGAGCGGCCAGTCTGCGTAGTGTTGGAGTTGTCGTAGTTAGAGTCCTCGTTAGATCCAAAGACCTTCTCGTAAGCAGCGGTGCCAACAGCAGCAACACCGGCAGTAGCAGCAGCTCCAGCAGCCAAAATGCCAGATCCTGCACCACCAGAGCTGTTGGTGTTAGAACTGCTGTATTCAGGGCTGTTTTGGTATCCAGTGCTAGTTCCAGTGCTAGTTCCATGAGTTCCAGCAGAAGAAACACCTTGTTGATTATGAGTGTTCAGCTTGGAAGTTCCACGCTCCTCGTAAGCATTGCCTCCAGATGGGTATCCCTGTGTAGAGGCATTCAAGTTGGAATGCTGCTTCTCGGGGAAAGAACCGGGAATTGAGCCAGAGTATTGACTATCAGAGCCGTACTGCTGAGCGGAGTTACCGTACTGTTGGCCAGTAGTTCCAGTACCGCTAGAGGGGTATGACTGACCAGTGGTTCCGGTACCGCTAGAAGGGTAAGATTGGCCGGTAGAGCCAGCACCGCTAGATGGGTACTCGCTTCCGTGTTTGCCATGCTCGTGATGGCCAACAGCAGCTCCGGCTACACCAGCAGCTCCTGCACCAGCGGCAGTGTTGCGACCAAGGTGGCTGTCGTGGGTCTGGCCGGTTCCGTGTGTACCATGAGTACCGTGAGAACCTGTAGTTCCAGAGCCGTAGGCAGCTGAGCTGGGATCCTGGCTCTGGTAGCTTGAACCAGTAGTTCCGGTGTATTGAGCAGAGTCAGTACCATTGTCTGCAGCACTAGCTCCATAAGAGCCAGCAGTGTTTCTGGAAGAAGTGTTTCCAGAGGCCCCGTAGCTAGGGTTTCCAGAAGAGCCGTGAGCGCCAGTAGAACCGTACGAGGGATCGTTAGTAGCAGAAGCAGAGTGGTCAGACTTTCCAGCACGGTTGCCGAGTACACCACCAGCAACACCAGCGCCAGCAGCACCTACACCAGCAGCAGTCTGGGCATCCTTGTTTCCAAAGTTCTTGCCATGCTTGTCGAGCTGGCCTTGAGCAGTGTTAGCGTATCCAGCGTATTTGGCGTTGTTGTCGCGGCCAGGAATGCTCGAAGAGGTGGGGTTTGTGTGACCAGTAGATTGGCCTGGGTTTTGAGCACTAGCAGCAGTGCCGCCTCCAGAAGAGCGGTATTCACTCTCGGGCAATCTAGAGTCATTGCCAGATGTTCCATATCCTCCGGTCGTTTTTTGACTGTTGGAGGGTGAGTTGTGGTTAGGACTAAAGAAATTAAAGTGTTAGTAGGGTGAACTAATTTAAAGTGCAGGTTTTCCAAAATGAACTTACTTCTTTTCGTGCTTGCCGTACGCCGCAGCAGCCCCAGCACCAGCGGCGCCAGCTCCTACACCAACACCAGCGCCAGTGCCGGTGCCGGTGCCAGTGCCAGTGCCAGTACTTGAGCCATACTTCTCATCAGAGCCAGTGGTGCTAGAATCGGATGATCCAATGTGGAGCTTATTCTTGAGCTTGTTCATGATTCCGCCACTGGATTCAGAGTCAGGGTCGTTATCAGAAGCAGTTGTTCCACGGGAGGTGTTGCTGCCAGTGGTTCCACGGCTGTTGTGGGTGCCCAAAGCGGCTCCCGTGCCAGCTCCGGCAGCAGTACCAGCAGCCACGCCAGCACCCTGATGGTGACCGGTGGTCGTGCTGTCATGTTTGCCAGTGTGAGTATGTGGGGTAGTGCCGGTAGTACCAGAGTAACCAGTACCGGTAGAGCCCGTGTTGTAACCAGGTTGGCCAGATTGTGTGCTGCCATATCCTGGCTGACCAGCAGAAGTAGAGTTGTAACCTGGTTGGCCAGCAGAAGAAGAGTTGTAACCTGGTTGGCCAGCAGAAGCGGAATTATATCCTGGTTGTCCGGTAGAAGAAGAATTGTATCCTTGTTGTCCGACAGAGGAAGAGTTGTATCCAGGCTGGCCTGCAGTAGTACGACTATTGGGGTCAACCTTGTCGGCTACGCGGCCAGTAGTGGTAGAGGTATCATACTTGCTAGGATTGGTTCCAGTAGATCCAGTAGTGCCAGAAGAGCCGTATTGGCTGCTAGCTGCACCAGCACCAGCACCAGCACCAACCGCGCCAGTAGTTCCGGAGTGACCGTGACCAGTGTGAGAGCCTGCAGTGTGTTGCTCTGAAGGATTGTGGGTGTATCCGCCGGTGTGAGATTGGTGAGTAGTAGGATTGGAGGAAGGATTAGAGGAGGTAGGATTAGAGCCAGGAATTCCACCAGTAGCTCCGCCGGTTGCAGATTTACCTGGGTTAGCAGAAACGATTTCAGGTCTAGCTCGGCCTTCTACGTCGTATTCGACGGTAGTTGGGCCGGGGACGTTGATTGCTCTTGGAACTGCCTCATCAATAATCATAGAATCGGTGGTAGGGACAGATCGAGAAGGAGCGGTTGTTTGGTCGTTAGTCGTGGACTTGCCCGTGAGTTTGTTAAGTAAGTTGCTCATGATGAACTAAGTCGTTAATAGGCAGTCAGTAAATAAATATAGTCGTTACAAAGAGTTAATTTAGGAATCAAGTAGTTGTAATAGTAATTTAAGGAGGAGTAGCAATTGTAGTAAAATGGGGAGGGATGGATATAGACGAAATAACAATAGAGCCTGTGAAGTCCCTTTTATAATCGAAGGAAATTTCAATCCAAGTCCAACCCAGTACCCAAGGCAGCGAAAGAATGCGGCGGATTGAGTTAAGAACAGTTTGGTAGGTCATTTGTTGCTGTTAGTGTCTGATGTCAATAGCAATGTACAGTTCAAGAAGCATTATTCCATGTTGCGCTCATGATCAAGTCCTTGAATTACAAAAGGCGAGACATTGTAAGAGCCTTGACGTAGTCGTTTCAATTACTACTCCACGCTTGTGAACTGAGTAGGCTGGTCCGGTCTGCTGCTATCACAGCATGTCCCTGTAGTAGTCTTCTAGTCCTAGACCAACACCAGCGGCCCATGGCCATGATGTTGACCTCTGAAATTCTGCGTTTTTTTGTGATTCCCTCATGAAAAAGAAGAAATTCATGAAACCTTATTTTGACTTTTGGCCCATAACGCCCATTCTCCGTCAATATTCATGGCAGTTGCAACTTCTGGAAATGCGTGAATAATCATAAGAAGCCTATGCTCGTAGCATGTTCAGCTGGAGGCAAAACGGTAGATGTCACTGGACTGGTGCAATTGCTTTTGCAATTGCGTTTTCAGCGCTTCTCAATTGCGACTACGGGCTACACCTTAGCAGTTGCAAATCAGTAACAGAACAAGCCCAGTAAGCAGTAGACTCACTCCTCAGTTAGACAGCAGTACGTGCAGCAGTGAACAAGGCACGCTTGGCTCTACATTTGCTCTCAAGGTCTCCTCAGCGGTGTTATCACACGAAAAGTCAAAACACCCGATTTCCCGACACTATTGCGTGCTGTTTGCCAGCCTGGTACGGTTTTGGCTGTGGGGGAAATCCACTAACATTGAGAACTCGACCAGACTGGCCAGTGAATGGGGAATTTTGAGCATAAATGGGCTACATGGCTACGTATGAAAGTTTGCAAAACCGCAATTGGGTTTTTTCTAATTTTAAAGTCAAAACGAGAGACGAGGCGTTGCGGGAAGTCGTGAAAAGCTGCAGAAACATAGAGCCGACTATGATGGTGGTTCGAATTGTCTGGTTCGATTGATGAAACTAGTGCTAGACAGTCAATTGACTCGCTTGGGGTGGATGGTCGGCTGGCTCGTCAGCCAGCAACTGCGTCCATGGTCCCTGGCATCGAGAGGCTGAGACTCCGAAGACCCTGTGGAGGGCAGTGGAATTGAATTTCACGAGCATTGTGGGCTCAACCCAGGCCAGGAAAAACAATTAGAATGGCATGGAATCCTTAATTGTAGAAAAGGTCCATAAACGCAATGCGAAACAAAGTCATGCAAACAGCTGTTGTCCTATGAAAAGAATAAAACCCAGATTTTTTTTTGTGTCTGAAATCGTACTGGCATCACTGTATCAGTATGGCCCTTTTCGCATTTTTCTTTTCGCTTTGCTTAGGCTTGACAGACCACCCGTCTAACTAAGAGGGTGCCATACCAGCTGCGACTTGTCACCGTCTACCGCGCCTGCATTCTCAATGGAATAGGAACAGCTTCAAGGAGAGTACTTCATCTGCGCAGCACCCTGCTCCGTTGAGTCACGCGTAACGTTTTTCAGCCAGTGAGAGAAGGATCAATGACTTGGTGTTTCGTAACGCTGAGAGTGAGACTACGCTCTATTCAAGGGTCGGTTATTCTAGAATCCAGCTAACCCCAAGCACATTAATACAGTTCGGGGAGTCCCAAGTCAAGAGCCAGATTCAAGATACCGCTGAGGGAAGGTCCAAATTCAATTGCAATTGAGTGCAAAAAGGCACGGCTTAACCCTGGAGCATCGCAGTGAAAAAGAAAAGACATGGACAAAGCTAAATTTCTAAGCCTGATTCACCCGCCAGGCGGATGGTGCCTTAGCTACTCGAGATCTCGCCAAATAAGGTGGTACCCAAAACTTCACTGAGATATCTCGCACGCTGAGTCGATATCAAGTGATCACACGTATATAAATGTTTGAATTTTTCGCCTAACTTGTCTGACGGTATTTTCTCGAGCCTCCATAGAGTTCATGCTGAAGGTTTTACACATGTCGTATCTTTCTACCTGGATAACTTGAAAAAGAGGCCCAGACTGATTAAAGACAAGAAAATGTCTCGTGAAGAACTCTTTGATTGCATCCTTTGGGGCCTCATGACATCAGTGAGGCCGACTCATTAGTGGCGATGAGCAAGAGGCACAGACCCTTCTTTTTGCTACAGGCTGGTGGCCCACTGGGTGGTGATGTGTTCTGTTTGTCACACCGTCTGCCATCTGGCCTGCTTTGTTTGTAATCACGAGTTGCAGCAACACGGCCATGCTATAATAACGAAAGACTCAAAAGGTGTGCAACTGGTATAGTCGACTATTGGTTTTACCAGTTATAGTTGAAGATCTCCTTCAAAAGTTTAGCGTTTGGCATCTTAGGTTTGTGATTTGTGATTGGTACGTGAACAATGCAATTGCAAATGTATTCTGAAATTAAGCCTGCTAAACTAATCAAAATCTTTGAGGAAATCTCTAAAATGACTCGGTTGTTCAAGTCCGTGAATTTCAAGGCAATTAGCTTGAAATTTACATGAGATCTGGCAAAATCATGGCCTGGCGCTGTGGGGTTGAAAAGAGGTGGAGTTAAGAGAACCTCCAATCCAAGTGTGTACCGAATGTTCTATACACGTATTGGGGGTGCTCATAGCTCATTTCGGAAGATAACAATAGCAGCAAGTTACTTGGGCCTGTACCTACGGAATACCTTACAAAAGACTTCGGGTATCTGGATAAGATTTTGTAGATGCTTCTTTATGTTTCTTGTCATCTTGGTAGAGGTATTCTAAGTACCCAGAGTTCTGATGGAGTCTGCCAGTGGAACTTGATAGTAAACAAATGTATCTTTTAGAGCTTTGGTATTCCCGTAGTCTTATGCTCAGTGTTGTCCATTTACCGTATCCACACGTTTTCCAGGAGATTTGGGACCTCTTTCAATGCTAGACCACAGGACTTAGACTCCACTTTTCCGCTCAGTATACCAGTACGTGCAGGTAAGTTTGATTTAGCCTACCTTTAACTGGTAAATCTACTTTCCAAAATGTCAAAAAGACCTGAAATTCCTGAAGTATAACTTTTGCAAAAGGTTTGAAAAAAATGCCAAGACGTGTGCTGACCCTGAATTCTCTATCCAGAATTTAGATCTAGATTTAGATCGATATCCTCTATCAAGAGCATAACATGTAGCAGCCATATATACAGCCTGGTAGACCTCTGCAGTTTAATCCTAAAAAAAGAATAAAAACAGCACGACATTAAGCTTGCGTTTTGCAATTATCTGTCTTATAACAAAGTAAAGTCTACCCCGTTGTAATACCCTTTTTAGCGTGTCTCACAAATACGCGCGCACGGTTGAAGTGCCAAGTGATTGGTATGAACCTATTGAGACTCGCCTAGTTGTTCTACTGTAGTCACTCGAAATACGTATTCGCTTGGAAATCTGGGGATAGAGATTTCACCAAAGAAGATTTTACAGCCTACAAAGAAGGATTGGAGGGGAATAAAGCTCTACATTTCTCTAGAGAATAATGATGACATTTAGCAGCAGTTTTTCTAACGAAAACAAGATGCTTTGCTTGAGGTTGCAAGTTTTTTCAAGCTTGAATGAGGCAGTCTGGTTAATACCAAACAAGATAGGACCTAGTCCACCTACCAATTGTTTGAAATTTAGTTGAAGACTTGGTGCACAATTGTCGCGATCTGAAGATTATGTGCCGACATGCATGTATTATTCCAACATGGTATTTTCTACGCTGGAGAGCTTTGGCATTGTCAGCTAGACTGCCTGAAAGCTCAAGCATATATGTAGACATGGCGCTAGAAATTGCAACTAGATACTGGTACAGTAGAACTCTATACACCAGTTACTGTAAATTTTTTTTTTTTATTCTCGAAGTTTGCTTTTTTTTTTTTCTCAAACCGTCTAAAATTGCAGGCAGCGCTAGTCTACAGCCTATCAATAATACCACTTCTATGTTTTGTCAAATGAACTCACATGGGCCTTGGTAGCTGAAAAAGAGCTATTGGCCTGTTCACAGTCTCAGCAGAAATCGTGGAAAAGCCATTGTTTTTTCTATTGGACTAGCCAAGTCCTCTTGATTTTTTTTTTATAGTTTGGTGCAGTAGGCTAGTGACTCAGGACTGCTATACAGTTTAATCCAAAACTATTGAGCACAAGCAATCTGAAAAATAAGATCGAGATCTCGATAACCAGGCTTTACAATCGTGAACTTCAACAGGTATAGACTAGTATGTTCCATCTTCCTGGGTTTTGGAGCAAGTTTTTCAAAGATGTCACAAGCACATGCAACTTTTAACGAACGTACAAATCAACAGGGTCGTCTAGATGTACCAGTATAGCGGCCCTGAAAATAAAGAGAGAACGTGTAGCAAAATGTACAAAAACCTTGAACAAGTTCTAGGATACAGGCAATGTACAGGCCTATGTGATATTACTTTGTTTTCGCATATACTGCATTATCCATGGCTCTCCAAGCTCTTGAGCCTTGAGTCTCGGATCATTTGAGTGTTAAGCAAGAAATAATAAGGTGCCAGCATGGTGCCCAGTATCAGTATTGATATCGATCCCAAAACTCCACTAAACCGGTGTGAAGCATACATAGCTTTCCCATGTTGCAATCGGAAGTTCTGATGATATATTAAGTTATCCTGCAATTGATTAATTGATCAAACCGATTACCAGTAATCGATCTTGTAAAATATAAATACAGGCGTATGAGCGTAAGTTTGATTTATTTTTTTCTGATTTTTCAGAGACGAAAGATGAAAAATACGCTGTAGAATCGGTTTAGAATCAGAGTGGAATCAGTGTGAATTCAATAGATGGCCAAATAGTCTACTGGTATCTATAGGTACGGCATATGGCACAAATAAAATCAACCACAAGCGTGTAGCATAGCTAGTATATACGATTACTGCAAGTTTGTGTTTTAGCTCTCTACAAACTAGTATCACCACTCAATAATTGAAAGCTCGAAATGGCTCGTTATTGACAAGAGGCGTGCTGTAAACATGGACAATGGGCCCAAGGTGTTGGTGTACCTCGGTAGTTTGATACCGAGTGTTTGATGTGTGCTAAATATGCGATCTGCTACACTATCACAACTCATTCGAATTCATAATGAGACTTTCGCTATCATACACTTGGAGTTCGAGGGGGTGTAATATATTGTGCGAATGTTCGTGCTTTGACTTGTGCTAAGGCTTGTAATACTTGCATTCAATCGCACAAGGCCATGTTTTCGCAAAAGACTAGGGTTGGGTAAAGGGCAAGGGTTATACTAACCTCTTCTCCCCGAACTGCGTTTGATGCCTTCGCGCTGGTCTCAAATCAGCACCTTCTTCACCTTCACCCCTAAGCACATCATAGCATTAACATCACAAGAAGCACCCTAGGCAACAACTACGGGCGATCTTGTAAGCAGTATCACAGAAAACTCTTTATTCACTGGGCGCTGTTTCATCTGTTTCATTGAGTCTGCTTATATACATCGACACAGATTGACATCATTTACGGCCACGATATATATCCAACAGCATACCATTTACTGTCCAACAGCTAGCCCTCATTGTCATACTCTCATATCCCATTCAGCTTAGCTGTTTTGGATTTACTGTATACCTGGCGAAATAATCACCCCTTCTCCTACACAACTAGTTGCCAGCAACTTTTCTACCGGCTCCATCAATCATCGTTAACATCCTCATCTTATCACCTCAATTTAATACAGCAAAAGAACTAGCAATACAATGTCGAAATCAAGGGCAATCGGCGAAGACATTTGGAAAAACAAAGTTGAAAAAGTTGTAAGTTTGTACTCGCACATTCTTTCACACTCTCTATCTCTGTCTTATTATTTATTTGATATTTACTAGGCCGATCTAGATGTTAGTCACTCATTTCTGCTAACACTGTTGCCCTAGAATGCAGAACTTGTTACACTCACATACGGCTCAATCGTCGCTCAGCTCTGCAAAGATTTTGAAGGTGACTATGTTAAAGTTAACAAACAGCTCGACCGCATGGGCTACAACATCGGAGTCCGCTTGATTGAAGATTTTCTTGCCAGAAGCAACTCGGGCCGATGCACAAACTTTCGTGATACTGCAGAAATGATTTCCAAAATTGGATTCAAAATGTTTTTAAATATAGTCCCCCTCGTCGAGAACTGGACTCAGGACGGGAAACAGTTCTCACTTATTATTGATGAGAACCCGCTTACGGAGTTTGTCGAGCTACCCGATGACGGCAGAGCCACGAAGGAACTGTGGTACTCCAACATATTAGCCGGCGTTATTAGAGGTGCTTGTGAGATGGTCCAGCTAGAAGTCGATGCACACTTTGTCACTGACACATTGCAAGGCGCGGCTCAAACCGAGCTGAGGGTGCGCTTTATCAAGGTTCTAGAAGACGAGATTCCAGCGGGCGAGGATTGATCAAAGCCTAGATCTAGACACTATTTATTCCCTTCCTTCCTCCTATATATATACAAAAAATTGTTTCCTATTATTACTTTGAGTATAATTATTATCATTTTTACTAACTTGCGTACTAAAAATGAGTTGTTGTTACTATACATGTACACTCAGTCTTTTCACCCATTAGTTTGGGCCATTAGTTGGAACAGAAAAATCCAAAACAACCAAAGAAAAAACACAAAAAAAAAAAAAAAAATCCTATTTCGCTAGTTAGTTGTCCAGTCTAGTGTCCGCCCAATCTCTATCCCTCATCCATTCAATAAAAAACATCTCTCAGGCCAAGATAGAATTTGTAAAGTGGCTGCGTGCCTTTTTTTTTTTTTTCTTCCTATAACAGTCGTTTTTTTCTTTCTTTTTTATTCCTTTTCATATATAACATTCCTGCGGTAGACAATTAGCAGTCTACTCCTCTTCGCTGTCACTAATAGCTTCATCATGGCGTTCACGGGCCCGATCAGCCATGGCTCCCCTGATTCTCTGACTGACCTCACTCTGGAACGACTTTTGCATTGATGAAGACGAAGTTGCGGCTGAGGTCTCCCTCTCGCTATCGCTTCCGCCCACGCTCACGCCAGAGCTAGACCGTGACCGCGAGACCGCTGACGAAGACGATATTGACCCATGCGAGTCGCTGCGCCTAAATCCAAATAGAGGAATGTTGGATAGCGACGATGCTGAATTGACACGCGACAGAGAGCGTGATTCCGTAGATGTGGCTGACGACGTAGACAGTCGGCGCGAAGATGATGTTCGGCGGTGGCCTGAAGATGACATCCGTTTGTGCACAGAATCTGGGTCATTTAGAGGTTTGCTAATGTCAAACTTGTTAAAATCGGGATACAGTTCAGGGCCCAAAGAATGTACAACTTCAGTAACTTCAACCACGAGATTACGACGCTGTGCTTGGAGGTCAGTAAGAGCGTTTTGATGCGATGGTGAAAGCGCTAGGGCCAGTGGCCGCAGAGACTTGAAAATATCCATTCCAGTCTCGCCAATAATCAGCGAGCTGTACGAGACAGAGGAAATGGCAGGTACAAGCAATACAACCAGTAAGAGTGAGGGAACGCCGGGGAAAACATTGTAGCGCGAGGCAAGCCAGGTACCTAAAATAGCGTAGAACACGTAGAGGACGGGAGCCAGACCCATAGCAACAAGAAGTTTCCAGGTAGCGAGCACATCATTTGCCTGAATTTTGACAGTCGATCCTCTCAGAGCTTCAGCGGCCTTCAAGCGCGAGATTCGGCGACCCGCCAAAAAGACAGGCGCAAACAAAATAGTTCCAGGAAGTGCGGCGATGGATAGCAAAAGTAACTTGGCAGATCGGTAGAGAAGTTTTCCTAGAATTGTCAGGCTACTCAAACTGGCTGTTTCCACTTGGTGGTCTTTGAGTCCGAGATTCTGTAGTTTTGTATTATAAAGTGCAACGTTTTCACGTAGCTTGATGATGGCAGGGTTGTCCTGGTAATGCAAATATCCCTCAAGCAGACGTCGGTTCAATTCGACTACAAGAGGTAAAGGGATCTTACGTCCAGCGGGGCGGTAGAGACGACGAGCAGCTTGAATCGTCATGAGAGTATCCCAATCAGGGCATCGGACGGTGACAGAACGTAGACCATCGGTGACGATATCCAGAACAGTAGACACTGCCTCACGTTTCTCATCGCCTCCAGCCGCATACTTGGCGACAAGTTCAGCCGGGATCTCAATAGGAGTTCCAAACTCAACGACCGCACGAGATCGAAACTTGTGAGGATTGAAGTAGTTCATTCCCACAGGGACCACTTTGACGTTGCAGTCAGGATATTCAGCGAGCGCGCCTAAAGCCATGACAGCGACACCAGCCTTGAGAGGGAGCAGGTCTGATCTGTCGTGAGAACCACCTTCGGGGAAAATACCAACGCAGCCACCTAGATGCATGCGTTCAAACACGTTATGGTAGACTTCAGTTTGGTTAACGTAGTCGGCTGTCTTAAAGATGGTTCCCTTTTCGAGCAACTTACGAGCTTTCTGGCCCTTGAATTCTTTTCGCAAAAGGATCTCAGTATCACTGCGAACTTCGGCAATTTCTGAGTTGCCAATAGAATTAGGCAGGCCCAGAAGACCGCGAGGCATAGCTTGCTTGGTGAAAAGCGTGCCTGTACCATGAACGACGAGAGGGTCCTTTTCGTAATCAATTGAGATCTTTCCTTTTGCCAATTTCAGATTGTCTTGCGCACGGACAACGCCAATGGCCATGGCAGCTCTTGCGAGGGTGCCAATGAACTTGCGCCTGAGGGACTTTTCTGCGACTAGAAAAGAGATGCGGCGGCCAGCTTGCTCATGGACCTGGCGCATTACCAGAATGGGATCAACAAACTGATTAGCATGAGGTGCGGCAACGAAAATCAAGGGACCTTTTCTCGGGATGCGAAATGCACCGCGAGGACGTACTTCGCGAAAAAAGAGGTCAAAGATGGAAGAGAGGGTCCAGACGACTACATCGTAGAGCCAGGAAGCAAAATTGTTGAGAGTATCAATAGAGACTTTTTCCGGGCGAGAGCTCGTGTCTTCTTGAGGAAGGCCAGAGCTCTCGGAGGGAGTAGCTGCCTCGTCTATAGATGGATTCATTGTTGAGCCTGTGGATAAGACGTGCGCCAGTGAAGCGGAGAAAAGAAGCAAAAATTGGAGAAAGTTCAGGGTTGCGGTTGTGGTACCGGCAGGTAGTTAGCCGAGGGCTTGAAGCGTTTTAATTTTGATAGACGGCATCTTTTCGCGGCGTAGTTCCATACGAAGTGCAGGACCATTGTGGATTCCAGAAAAGAGCAGTATACGGATGTTTTTAGGAGACGTAGGGTGGAGTGGTGCTGGCAATGGTGTTGGTGGTTAGCAAAGTTTTGGCTTACCGGTTTGGCTTACCGTTTTGACTCACTGTTTTGGCCTGCTGTTTCGGCCTGCTGTTTTGGCTTGCCAACGTCCGGTAAAGACTCGTATAAGGCCCGTTGAACGGCCTGCTTTCGCCTGCGTTTACCTGCTTTTACCTGCTTTCGCCTCCTTCTGTGTGCTTCTATAAAAGTTCAAAACTTTCTGTGCATCCGGGCTCGATTATTTCAGCAGGTAAACAGTGTTACTATTCTACAATAGTTGGCTGAAATAATATAATATCGATCGAGTTATCAATCGGGAGAGGAGGTTGGAATGGGTAGCAGATTCGTCGTTGTAGCAGCGATAGTCATAACGGTGATATCATGATACCGCCTGTTACGGTGGTAGCAGTGGCAGAGGTGGTAGTGGTGTTAATGGTGACAGTGGTGGCTCTACAGTATACATGATAATTGATGGCAGCAGGGACGGCGAGAAAGAGCTAAGTTTCTTTTGCATTCCGCGTTGAGCTTGCGTGGCATTGGATCCGTCCTCGAACATGCAATCAAGTGAGCGTTTCCAAGGCCTACTACCGGTGCTGGTGATAGGTCGACACAAGAGGCAACGTAAATGAACCTAGGTGACAGGAAGAAGAGGCTCTGACTTTTTTTAACTAGCTACGGGAACGTGTTTGCGCAGAGACTGGCCACGACCGCCACGCGGCGAATGTTGCTCCAGTTAATCCAGCGACTTTCTCAGTTTTCTCAATTTTTTCGATTTTCAGAGAATTTCTCACCATTTGGCTTCTGGGTTTTACGTTGAGGCCTCTACTAACTGCCGACTGACTAAGGCGTTATTAATCTGTGTGTCTCAAGGCTCTCCTCTTGACCAATAAAAAGCCCGAGCTTGCTCGAAGATATCTTATTTTGATCAACAGCATTGCGCTATAGATCAATATGCATGTTCCCGAAACTCAAAAGTACTGGCTCCAGACCAGACTAGTTTAGACTAGATTTGGTCCAGTCTAATCTGCAGATTGTGCGCAAATATGCATATTTCAATATGCACAGGCTGCAGCACAACCAGCCTCGACTGCGTCTAAGCGGAAAAAGAAAGAGGAAGTTGTGAACGAAGCCCAAGATTTCTGCGAGCCGACCTGTGACCTGGGCCCAGGTGGCAGCGTTGTCTAGCTGTTACAATGACGTCTATCGAATTTACATGTAGTAATTTCTATATAAAATAAAAGGCGAAATTTTTTATTCGTTTATTTATTTATTTATGGCATGGTCGTGATTGAGGATGAAAGTTGAATCGTGGGCAGATGAAATTGCAACTAAAGCTTAAGCTTGAGCCTGATATCGAAGATTTGATCATGATGAGATCATGGTGAAAATCTTGGGGTGTTTTAGAAGTGTCAAGCTCATGCTCAAACAGCCTGGTCCCGGCCGGTCTGTTGCCGATCTGCGCATGGGCTTTTTATCGCGTGGATGTGGAATTCGGCGAATTATGTGTGATGACACTGTGATCAGTGCGGTAGTCAGTGTGATCATCTGGGATGAGACAAACACAAACGCAAAAACAAGCCAGCGGGTAGGGCGTGAAGCTCGGCTCTCATGATCCCTTTTCCAGGCTAGCACCAATTTTACTTTTATTTTTTTTGAACAAGTACAATTCTGGTCCATACACATGAAAAGAAGAGCAGAGCCATAAAAATACAAACACAAACAAAAACAGAGATGGAAAGACACCATGAGACTGGAATAGACTATAGACTAGAATTATCATTCTAACGCTAAACGGACAAATGCAATTGAATGCAGTACTGAAGTTGCCTTAAACCAGTGGAATGGGAGAGGATCACGCTAGATTCAGCCGGGTCAGCCGGGCTAGTCGATATCCTTTATGCTTGTAATTCTGTTGACTTTTCCTGATTTTCCTGATTTTTCCTGCTTTTTCCTGCTTTTTAGATGCGAGGATAGAAAGCAACGAAAGCGTGAGTGCATGGCGTTGCAAACGGTGCATGGATAGGCACTGAAAACCCATGCAATCAACTGGGATAAGAAGTCTCTTTTGGAAGGTTCTTGAAAGGTTTCGTGCTGGAAGGCCACTATTGAAAGGTTTCTATTGGGAGTTTCTATGGAAAGTGTCTATTGGAAGTCGCTATAGACGAGACTTTCAAAACCCCTCTAGGCCAAGAGCTTTACTTTATTTGCAGAGACCGCGCAGATTGGACGTAGGGCCTGCGGGTTGTACTGTACGAAACTGCTCTGCTAGGCTGTTTCTACAAAAAAAACGTACGAGAGTAACGTATGAGTACTGTACAAATTATGCAGCATAGCGCATCAAGCAGAGCTTTACCAGTCGTTTTTTTCTTTATTTTCGGTTTCCCTAGGCATTAGCTCATTGAGGCCGGCTCTTGTTAAGCTTCCTTGATATGTGATTTTATTGCTATTGGCCAGCTTGTGCAAGTTACCGTGAGCCGGCTGTGTAATAGCTGTGCTGTTATGCTGCTATACTGTTATGCTACGGTATATCTACAAAACTAAAATCTGTAAACCCCATAGGCGTGTGCACGTCCAAAGCGGACATGGACGATGCGGGCCGTAGACTGCGGGTCACCGTTTTTATTCTGATTATTTATTTATTTTTGTCTATGTTTATGTTTATTTTATTTTGAATTTAGACATGAAATTTAACTAATTTGGTTTTTTCAATTGGATCTTTTGAGGGAACTGGAGTACGGCTGTATTTGTTCAAGGGTTACCGGCCGCGGGAAGCCTAGCAGACTAGCCAGGCCAGCCAGGCCTAACTAGACCAGCTAGACCAGCTAGACCAGCTAAGCTATGGACGCTTTTGTTTTCTAGAACGGTAGGTTTCCCCCCCCTCC